>JAQFYH010000706.1:0-11433 GCA_034694405.1 Scolopendrellopsis subnuda
TTTTTGTTTTTTTTTCAATATTTTCTTTTAATAATTAAAATTCACATTTTTACAGTGTTTACTGCATGAAAGAATTTTTTACCAAAGTCTCAACAACTGGATTTGATGTTTTTAAAACAGTTGTGTGTAGAATTTAGAGACACTTAAGGAATAACTTATAGCTTTATCAAAAATAAAAAAGATTACCAGAAGACAATAATTGATAAATCAAAAATACCTAGTAGATCTATAGTCCTTTGTACGCATTCTCTATAGATTTACTTCATCCGTCACACAGTCTACACAATGAACAGACTTTGTATGTTAGTTGTTACAGTTGTTTTCATTACCTAAAGGGTACACGAAACCCTGTTCTAATGACTTAGGAACTGATACAGTGAGTACAACCAGAAGGAATTATTCAACAGACATGATCATTGTGAATGACTTAAAAGAAACACCGTTATCCATATGATTCAAATGTGATTAATCAGAGAAAGTTTAGTCTGTACCGAGTATTACTATGCCTCTTGCAACAGCTCTATGCACAAATTGAATGAAAATAACAACATCCGCGTCACGAATCAGTTCCGTTGGGAGGGACCTATTAGTTGGGTTACCCGAAAACAACAACGTCGAAGGAAGAAAACGAGAAACCAAAAAAAAAATAGTAACAATGGACATTTGCAATGACCGTTTTTAAAGAGGGGAAGAAAACCAGATTTTCCTGATTCCGGGAATGGATTTATAGGACACGCGTTCGGAGTCAAAAGCGGCGAAGAGAGGTGCCATTTAAATGCATAGAAAATATCCCCCTTTCATTTCTCTGATTCCCTAAGTACTTCTTGCCCCTTTCGACCGTTTTTTTTCTCACTTTATCAGCGGCGCGGAGGAGTTTGTTGTTTAGATCCCATGTATCACCGCGCAAAGTAGGAAACGGCGGGTTTTTGTGAAAAGGAGTGGCGAAAGTGGCAGGAAACACGAAAATGTAGGAAAAGAGAGATTTTTATATATAAAATATGGAATTCATGTTCGGTTGGATGGAACACGCGCAAGCTTTACACCGGGTTCTGATATATGGCAAAATCTGCTTTCAAGGAAAATGAGGGTCATATTTTAACTTACAATGCACAAAGATTGCACATATGCATCCCCTCTCCTCCTCGAAGACAAGGAGGTTGGACCCCGGTTTTTCATATGCGCAAGTAGGAATTTTATTGCGGACATAAGTCATGTTTTTTTTTTACTAAATTGGATTTAAAAAGTTAAGGGACTTTTCTTGGCTCCTGTTCTTACCGGATATGTTGGTAAGTAACCCTTCTACCCTTTCCCCCCGGCCCCAGGTTGAACTTCATTTCCATCTACTTGAAAAACTTATCGAGAGTCGTAATAAATTTTGTAAAGCTATTTATTTGGTTCAGTGATGCTGACAATAATTTAATAACGAGAAAAAAAGTTTCGCAGTAACCCGGGTAAAACATTTAGGATTCGAACCTTTATCTGCAACGATTTTGTCTTTATTTCTCTCGCGGACAGCAGATCAGTGCCACAGTGTTCACACTAACCGCCCACACATTGCTTCTTTCCTGAGTCCTTTAAATCGATGTTGCTAAATTTGATAATGAATCGATTCAGTTTGTAAATTTTTAATAATATGTCGCAATATAACGTTCAGCTCGGCGCAATTTTAAAGTGACTGGGGGTCAGAACACGGTCGTTAATGACGTCAAAATGACTCGGAACCCGCAGAGCCGTAAAGTAGTACAAGCATAAAAGCCCCAGTCAGTGTCGTTTCTTTCACAGAGGTGAAATTCTTGGCACGAAAATGAAAGAAGATTTTCTGGATTCGCAATCGAGGGCTTTTCGTATTTTATACGATTCCTTAGTTGTTTTGTGCGAGGAATCTATTCCACGGTATGTGCTGTACGCACATTCTTTCCACAAATATAAATAGTTGGCGTTTCTAACATTTTGTAAGAAAACCGAAATCTGGAGTTTTGTCCTAATACAGATTCAAAAAACAAAACTCAGATTGTTCCATATTAACATATACCGGGTATTATTTTCGTTTGCCTAATTAGAAGTTAATAATTTTACGAATTTCACAAATAACTCCACAACTTCACAAACGAACTTCACAAATAACTCCAAATTCCTTGGCGCAACTAAATTTTTATTTAGTGAAAAACAGTAAAAAATAATGTTTTAGATTTTCGGAGTAGAAAAGAAAAAAATCAAAGAATAATATAAAACTGAAATGAAACACATGGATGCAATTATTAAAATACGCAGAATATCATCAACTTTACCATTTACTTAGGACATATTAATGCTAGGTATAATGGTACCTTATTAGGCTACTACTAGTATTGTTTTGTTTATGAGCGTAAGAATTAATAAAAATATTCTTGTAATATATAAAATATTTGAAATTTAAAATAAACGATTGCATGCAATTTGTAAATATGGCTTATAAATTCCCGTCGATTAAAACTCATATTATTGTGCAGTGTACTAATTAGTACTGTGTCTAAGGGTGTCTTTACCAGAAAAGACTAATGCAATGTTTCCATCAGGAACTTGTTTAATTCAGTAAGCAAACTTACTTTTGTCCCCTCATTCAGAAGTGAACAATCAATGAAGTTGTCTCATTCAGGACACCCTACTCTCGATTCCCTTTTGGGTTTTCTCCTTTTTTTTTAACTAGATGGAACCGAACCGAATTTGAAGCCACCGAAGACGATACTGATCGTACTGTGTCTTCGTTGCTGGAATGAAACGAACTAATTATTTCGCACGAAGGAGGCAACACGGAGGTGGAAGTCAAAAGGATGGGTTAAGTCCCCGAGGAGCTGTGATGTGACGTAACATCTACGGGGGGAAACTGACGCGCCGGCGCTTATCTGTTCTAACAGAAGTTGATGGGGCGGTTTCTTCCCATGAAGATGGTTTTCAGTTATTGCAGCAGATAAATATTACAGCTTCGGTCACGTGAAGAACGATAACATGCGCAGTTTTGGATGAGAAGGCTGATTTCAGCACATTTTCATACTTAAATTTTGATCACCAATAAGCGCAAAAGCAGAAAACTATTCTGGAAGAATATTGCTCAGCGGATTCATATCAGAATCCATTTTATTATTATTATTTCCTTATGAACAAGAACTTTATTCATTGCTGAGAAGGAACATTATCTTTTATTTCAGAAAATTATTTTCTAGAGGCGGTTAAAATTTACACCTTGAAGGATCTTGTATCACTGACCACCCGGAACACGAATGCGGCAGAATTAACGCTGCACTTTGATGTAGGCTAATCTAAATCAGTACCGTACTTCATAATATCTAATCTATGCATTATAACGAAATCGATGCTGTAAATAATCAAGCGACTCAAGTTATAATCCTGAATTTAACTTTGAAACACACTTTGAAATGATCAATTTTATTAAGACTCTTTTTGTAAAGAACATTTTACAGGTGAAGAATAATAGTCAAAAAATGCGGTTGAAATTGCTACGATACTCAGTATTTGCAGCGCTCTCAATTTCGAATGCAGAGGTCTAACCTAACCGTTAGTATTATAAGATAGTTTTTAAGTGTATTGTCTAAAAAGCGAGTCAGATGACCATAACAAATGAAGCATTTGAGAAAGGATCAGTTGCAGGAGAAGGGAAAGGGGATGGATCTAGTAAGAGAGGTATAATATGTATGACTGATGATGGGTGTCATCCGGGATCTTACGATAACGTCCAATCCCCAAAGATTTATTACTTTCGCTGCCGTCTGGACTCCAGCGGGTTGTTAAAGCCTTTGATGGTCATTGCGAACATACTCTGAAAGTTTCGAAAAAGGGATGTATTTTCGAAATTACATCTTCAATTTAAAAAAAACACACACACAATGTGGTTTCGTAATAACCATTATATTGGAACGTCGTTGAGCGACAGATATTTGATAACCGATAGTGTCTGGTCACTGAATAAAAAAATTAAAAGAAGACTTGAAATAATATCCAGCTGATAATTGAGTTTATGTCTTGTTCCTGTAATTTAGCGTCATAATTATTTCTGTATTTTCCATGCCGCAGAAAATAATGGGTGGGAAGAGAAAGAAGAATACGTTGTATGATGGGATAACATCTTAAGTCTTGGGTTCGATATTGGAGGACCCTCTTTGGGCACCTGCTAGTAAGACTCTAAATGAAAAGTTGGATGAAAATGGATTACATACCTAATATTTATTTAATTAATTGATAAGAAAATGAGGGTTTTTAATACATAGCTATGATAGTGTGGCAGTTGATTCCGTCCAAACCATCGGAAGATCCTTACAATTGGGGGAATCTTCAGCATGAAACACAGATCAAGAAACGCGTTACCAGCGCAATACCAGCAGTTTGTCACACGAGTCTTACGACCGAGTCCGTAGAGAGCCGATGTATTATAATCTTATATCATATAAACACGGCTGTTTTGGGGTTATCAGAAAGTCAACTACGAGAAGATGCAAGAGATCATGCACACGCTCTCTCCCTCTCGCAGCAAACGTACTATATTATTAAGGAAGAAAGACCCCTTGGGATTCGAGCCGCTATGCAAATGGCAAAGGCATGCTTCCGCCGAGACGATATTAGGGACAGCTTTATTTACTTACAACTCCGCGAAACAATAAAATAACGCTCAACAGCGCATCCCGTACAAAAACAAACAACAAAAAAAAGGGAACAGGCGAAGATTCTCTAGAAATTGTGCGGACAGTAGAACCAAGAGTAAATAAAAATGCTAAAACAAAGAGAAATAGTTCGCTGGAATTAGCAGGAGAAACATGGATGCTAATGCTTATTTTGTAAATGCTTGTGCATGATGGAAATACAAGTCTCCCTCCTATACAGTATTGCAGGAGTACTGCTACATTGTTATCGACACAGCTACGTTTCCGTTGTCTTTCAGCACAGTGGAATGACTCAATATTGTAATTTAGATCTATCTTGATTGATAAATAGTTGTTACCACGACAGCCTAATTGATGAAATGGCTCCCTTCTCCATACCCTCCTGTAATTACGACGTAGTTGTTACAAGATGAAATGTACAACGTAGGAAAACTGGAATACATACAAGATTTTTTTTCGGACATGTTTACTTTATAAGCTCTTCCCGGCCCACCCACAAAAAATGTTACATTTTTATGTCGCTTATACGTACGTACTCGGCATACAAGCTTTTTTTTCGTAACTGCTGCCGGCTACTCGAATTTTCTCGTTTTAAAGCGATGTTTGATGTTGTTGTAGCTCGGTTTTATGGCAGTTAATTCGACGATTGCTGTTGACAAAACATTGTGAGAAATGGCGACTCTGTTTTCGGAATTATATACTTTTCGGACACTCGCACGACGAAAGAAAAAAAGTGAGTGCCAAAACATACAACATCATAAATGCTGAAATAAAAACGGTGATATCGCGAAACATGATTCCAGATT
This sequence comes from Scolopendrellopsis subnuda, assembly GCA_034694405.1. NCBI lineage: Eukaryota > Metazoa > Arthropoda > Symphyla > Scolopendrellidae > Scolopendrellopsis > Scolopendrellopsis subnuda. The sequence continues at coordinate 5,459 of JAQFYH010000706.1, forward strand.
CCGGTTTGTAAAGCCCAGGATTGATTTAAGAAGCACGGGTCGGGTTTAAATTTCTTTTTTTTCTTTAAAGAAAACATGCTCTTATAAAAGGAATTGTTTGGATCTGAAGATTTGAATCTCGAATTTGTAAATTTCAGAACCGAAAGAATGTTTTAAGAAATCGTTTGATTTAATGAATTGCATTTCGTTAATGTTACAACGAGGGTCCGAAAATGTTTAAGGTCTGTGTTTACGACGTAACAGCTCGTGGCTCGTCTCATATAATCGCCCGGCGATAACCGCTTTTCCCGTTTATATCCGCTAACGTACAACCTTACGTATAAATATAGGGTTGCCAAAAACTATAAAATGTAACCTCGTTTTAAAAAAACAACAACTCCAGCTGGCATTCGAATGTGATAATAAATCGGAGGTTTAGCATAAAAAGTTACATGCGGGAGGTGGGACGTCATATGGTCATTTCCATCATTCTTAGCAAAGGAATATAGACTTGCTGGGTTCCTGCTCTAGATATTGGGTGATGAAAAAAGTTTTCTTCAAATCATCTCAGAGTCAACATCGCACAGATATGGGGATGTGCACTTATGGTGTACGGAGTATTCAGATCTGAATTCTTTTTTTCAAATTGAAGAAGTTCGTTCAAGTTAGACTATCAAATTGTGGAGCTTTGTTGTTTTGTTTAATTTGGCCTATGTATTAGTTTAGTTAATACTTTCTGATTAAATTTATAAATAAATCGAAATCGAAAGTATCATTGAAGACTGTAGCAGTCGTGTAGCATGTACTCGTATTTAATGTTATTTTAAGGGTTTACAGTTTAATGCGAATAAGTTACGGTAGATATTCCGCCGCTCATTTGGGCCAAATTCACGCCAGAATAACCCCACAGAAACAATATTAGTCTATCGTGCATTAGCTATTCTCAGTTTAAGTTATGTATGCTTGAATATAAGGCGGTAGTTTAGTTAAAGCTGTTGGCTTTCGGTAAATGTTTTGAATAAGTTTCGTGTCCTTTGAACAAATCAATGTGAAAAAAATATATACAATCCTTGTATATTTTTTAGGGCAACTCTGTTACACAATCTTTATATAGGCCCACTCTGATGTTTATTTTCCCGGCTCAATTTTTTTTTATCTGTCGCCAGACATTGATAAGGTTTTGTCTGTCCATGTATCATGTCCCTTATAATAATAAGAAAAAAAATGTTTCCAAGTTTTTGAAAAAGAGAGAGAGAGTCGGAGAGACCGCAAAAACACTCTGTCGTAAAAAAAAAAAAAAAAGACGGTCCGAAAATATTAAACCTTCAATCTTTAAAACTTCCACTTCACTGCGTTTCAGTCGCTCGTAGAAATGCGCGATAAAAAAAAAAAGGAAAATTATATGATTTGGAATTTCGGGGAAATGTTATGTTATATGATGTTTTATAAAATTATACGCCATTTCAGTCGAAAATTATTTTACCGAGTTTTTGAAAAAAGAAAAATCTATCACGGACGTTTCAATTTCCTTTATCGCCTATCAATATTATTATAGCTCTCATTAGTTCAGCCTCAAATACCAGATCTACGAAAGATATGCGACGTATATCTCATTGCGTATGAGAGTAGGTCTACGTAAACACCTGGAGATGAAGAAAACAATTGCTTTTGTACTCTAATCCAAAGGTTTTCACTGTGAGTATTCGAAATTGTTAAATTTATAGTCTCTGATACTTGTGGTTACGTCATACCCAAAATTCCGCATTTTTACCGAATTTTTACCTCAGACTGCAATCTTATTATCGGAGGATTAACTATTAATTTATTATAAAGATATAAGCTTTCTTAGGTCTAACAAGTCTTGTAAGGAATTTAAATAATTTCGGCCCCTTATTTCTTGTTCGTTCGACTTCCTCTTACAGCACTAGTGTATTGCTGAAAAGCAGCTAACGACAGGTGTCTATTTTCCACAAAGCTTCAAAGCATAACAATAATATGTCCAATACTGTATACTTAAAAACCGACTATTGTTCAGTAATCCGTGTTATTATTTTTAATGGAATGATAAAGGAAATTACTAAAAATAATAATAATCTGCTGGTACGTGTAACTCAGAATATTACTTACGGTGTATATGTCAGTCCCTCGAGTGACTGACTGTTTCTCGGAGCGGTAATTGATATAATTTATTTGCCAATAATTACAAAACGGAATAAAAATAAGCAGCAAAACAATGAAAAAAGCTACATAGACCTCCTAGAAAATCTGTGGAGGCCATCGAAAAATTAAAGAGAAATAGGCGGTAGGGGGAAGAACAACCCTTTATGGACTATTCCTATTGGATTTACTATCTGTTTGGGAGAGATGAACACTGGGCATGCGCTTTGCCTAATAACTTACTCTCATTCCGCATCTGAGCTCCACAGCGCACTACCCCTACCCCTCAGGAGAAGAACGCGGATGAGATAAAACTGCTGTAATTTAAATTTTTTTTCTCTCCTTAAAATAATTAAGTTATGTAGAGCATCGCAACTAATTCAAACTTTTGTGAAGTTTGGTATTCAAACTAAACTACTGTGTATACTTTGATTAAATGGTCTGTTGAATTTTTGGTTTTTTAAAAAAAAAACCTAGAGACACCATTTCCACGCCAGAAAAAGAATGATACCGTACGCTTTCAAATCAAACATTCCCTTTCTTCTTTGACATTTTTATTTTATTTTAATAGTCGTTCACAATTTAATCCGTTTCCAATTTCTAGATTTTCAAACGAAAAAGCATTAATAAACAATCGCATATAATGCATCAAAATCCTTTCTATCCTACCGAATACATTTCCGTTTTCGGGAATACAGTTTTATGATTGCGCACGTTTTAAATCCTTCATCCATAAAAAATGGTTTTCCAACAGTTATTTCGAACTCTGTTTGAAGAATGGAACAGAAATAATAATAATTGTTACCCCTTTTTCTGCCCGGCGAAGAGGGGGAGACCCTGTACAAACCATCTATTACAAACAGCTGCCGCTACTGCGGAAGATGAACAAAATCCTCTCTCTCTCTCTCCATCCAGCAAATATAGACTGGAGTCTGAAAAGGGGTTGCAACTTTGATGGATGGAGGACGAGGCTGAAGATTCTTCAGCACAAACTCTAAACATCTTTCGCCACATTTTTATAATATACAAACCTGGAGGTGAACGGGGAGAAGGAGGGGGGAAAATCAAATCCAGAGGAAAGGGTCACTCGTTACCGGGTGTTTCGAAAGTCGCTTTACAATATACTAGCCACTATCAAAAATAATGCAAATCTGGTATACACGTATGCGCTGGGCAACTTTAAGAAATGACAACTGACTTTTGAAACACGAAGTATAGTGCATTACAGAGCGAAATAGAGAATTTTCCGTTTTCAGAATTGAGACTTTAAACCTATGGACTTCTATAGCTCAATAGTTTATCTATAGTTTTGATATTACTCGTCTGTGCCAAGTGAGATTTTCGTGGAACTTCTGACATCGCTCAATACCCTGTTTCGTTGAATTGATGGTTACGGATGTCAACATCAACCGACTCCAATTTGGGAGAAAGGCGAGAGTGCTAATCACTCAGCAGCATAATGCTGAACTCGTATGAGAGACTCGAGCCCTTTTCTGAGTTTTACATTTTGCCTGAAAACAATTTGATAATTATTTGTATTACAATGCCAAACACGCCGAGCGAGAGGGAATATATTATTAAAATATAGAAAAGAGAGAGAGAGAGAGAGACGTGTTTTTTTTCTTCCAATCTTTTGTTCATGATAAATTGGTTAATTAAATTAAAACGATACGATCCTCTCTCTTTAAAACCCTTCAAAATAGGAGGTTCTAATTTATTTCCATAATCAATTTCGTTGTAATGAATTATCCAACAATATTTTTTTTTATTTCGATCTCTTTGTTACATTTAAATGTAGCGAGGAAAAGGATTCCCCCATTCTTCCACACATCGTGAAAGTGTAAAATGTAACGAAATACTGTTTTAGTACAACGTAATAAAGGTTTATTTTACAACTTTGTTACAACATGACCGATATTTACGGCGTCTGAAATTTTCATGAAATTTTTTACGTTTAAACTATAGTACCTATATGGACGTTAGTTTTGACCAAGTTTATCAATATATTCTTCTTCTTTAAGTGCCGTCTCCATTCCGGAGGTTGGCGGCCAACAAACACCAATCGTTTCGATCTGTGCATGATTTCCTAGGGTTGTAAGTCGGAAAATTTTCCACAGGTATTTTTCCTGAAAATTTCCAAATTATCATAAATTCCGGAAAATTCACAACCCTATGATTTCCCCTGCTGTGCACAGACTTATCCAGGCTTGATATCGTCTATCCAGGCTCTTCTCTTTCTTCCTTGTGTTATTTTTCCTCCAATTTTGCCCTCAAGATAAAATAGTGAATACCGTAGTACCAACCCTTTCGATTCATTCAGTAAGAATGATCATCATACTAATCCATCTATATAATATATATACGTATATATATACACTGAATACTAATCTTACTCCTAAACATGCTTGGCGATCCTGAAGCTCGTGAATTCACAAGCAAAAATGGATACTGACTAAGGCTGGATACACGCCGAGATAGTTTTTGAAGATAGATTGAAAATTTTGTTCACGTGACACGTCTAGACCAATCGCGTTCTTTGAAACGTCACGATTGCGGCGTGATAGCGGCGTTTTTACACTCTATCTTCAAAAACTATTTCGGCGTGTATCCAGCCTTATTCCCACCTATCACGCTTGATATCGTGTAATTAATTTTTTACTCATAATCCATTATACCCAGTTTCAATGCAATGGCTGTACCTATAGTATAATACCGTATATTACATACGGTATTGTACTATAGGTGGACTGGTCAACGTGGTAAAACGACCTACAGATGACGAGGGAATAGAAGTTATCTTTTAAACCTATTTGCAAAATCACGATTTTATATTTATGGCAAGCTCGCAAACGAGACACTGGGAAATATGTTGATTCGTATCATCCGGAGTGCGCACTCCAGTGGCTAATGACTACATTTTGGGTATGGCGAATCCCTGTTTTTTTTTTTTTTTAAGAAAGTTAATTTCTAATCATATAGTAAAAGATAAAAATGTCGTGCAATTTTCACTTCCTTTTACTGAAAGAAGAGGATGTCATTTTGTACCAGTTTGAGTAGTAAAAAGAATATCATGCAGTTAGCTATCCATAATTCGAGAACCGGCCCGAATTTATTTGTTTATTAATCGGTTTCTGCTACTGGCCACGTTTGAGGTCAGGGGGAGTCTACACACCTCGGCGTTTTCAATTTTATTAATTAGGAAGTCCTGTTATATTTATAGCTTTTTACCCCTGATAAAAATTGAATTGGCAAACCATACAAGCAACCATGTAATGCGGAGAAAATAATGTTCAGGGAAACTGTGGAAGGCTGTCTTACAAAGTCATCACTGGGCTTATATTTTCTCGTACAACGGTAATTCTAATCGGGTCCTATCAAAATATAGGAGTTTTAACTGAACAATAGTCAATATTCTAAATATCTGTTAATCAGTAATTAAGTTTTGTCAGAAAAGAATGCTTTCCAAATTATACCGTTATAAACAAACAAAAAATCACGTAGTATTAATGGAACATTAAAAGGATTTTCATATCCATGTTACACCTGGATTTGAGAGTTGTACTGTATTTCGTATTAATTTTCCATATTTACTGTACTTCATTTACTCGCATTTCGGTCATTTCGAAGACACAAAAACCCGGTATTTCCTCTGCTTTATTTAATTATTTTATTAATTACTTTTCTTAAAGATCAAAAGTCAGAAAATATTCAAGCATTAGCAGAGTTATTTCAAGGCCTGAAAATAATAATTATGCTTCTAACATAAAAATACACCGTTTAATATGCGAGATATTTGATGTTAAAAATTTGCTCCTTTTCAACCGTTATTTTGTACGACG
>JAQFYH010000707.1:0-11432 GCA_034694405.1 Scolopendrellopsis subnuda
CTGTAGAAACTTTGGGAAAATTGCGTGCCTATATAGGTTGAAAAAAATTATTCCAAAATCCCAACTCCTTCTGAAGTTAGTATAGGCAGCCAACTTTTCTAATACCCCTCGTACGTTGCACAAACGTTAGGAAGAAGTAGCAGGCTAATTTTGAAGATTGATATTGGCATTTTAAGCAAGCGTTTCTTTTAAAAATGATTCGTGTACCAAAAATAACAGAATCAAACACTTCGTAACAATATCTAGTTTAAAATTTCAATGTGATTCAGATTGTGTGTTTTTTAGTTTGTTCATTTTCGACCTTTAAATCCATTCTTCTTCAAACCAAAGTTTTCGCTTTGTATTATTTTTGAGTTCTTTTCTCAACGGCATTTTTACAGTCAACTTAATGCATTCGGTGCTACCCTATAACTCATACTCCACTTGGTTTCTCATCTCTCTCTCTCTCTCTTCTTTTACAAAAAAAAAAGAAGATATTCTGAATAACAGAAACTTTTTTTTCTTTGTCAAGAAATAAAAAATCTCTCTGTTGAAACGTCAGTTTTTCTTTTTCCTCCCAAGATTCTCTTTTTATTTCTTTCGACATTATCTCTTAATATACGGTCTTGATTTTTTTTTCCTTCCCCAATTTTTTTTCCCCACTACACTTGCATCAATCTACATTTTTCCTTTTATTTTTGTTCCCGCAGCTGCGGCAACAGGAACGGGGAGCGAAGGACCCCGGTTGACAAGAGAACCCGATAACCACGTCTCATTCTCCAACACGACCGGGATTTCCTTGACGTGTAACGCTAACGGGAATCCCGCGCCAACCATTGACTGGATTCAAAGTGATGGTAACAAAGTGCAGCACGTGCCCAGGCTGAGAAATGTAATGACAAACGGAACGCTAGTGATCCATCCTTTTCGAGCTGAAGAGTATCGACAGGACATCCACGCCGCTTCCTATAGGTGCAGGGCTTCCAATGATTTCGGCACCGTCGTCAGCAGGGACGTGGTCGTCAGAGCAGGTAAAATAAAAAGAACTTTTCTTCGACTCTGAATATTGACGTGCGTCAAGATATTTTTGATGGCACAGATATCCTTTATTAGTTGGGTTTTTTTATGAAGCAATTCCTAATTGGATGGGATGATTGTACAGAATATTGGTATTTTTAGGGGCTGAAAGAAATATTCTCTCTGTGAAATAAGGTAAAAGGAAATCCCATAGCAACAGGACAAATCGTCTTTTGATGATTACAGCACCTTGGAAATGCTGTACTTTGGATGAACTGACGAGATCCCAATCGTGATTTCAAAGCCATTTGAAATTATGATTACAACAATTAGTGTACCTGTAACCATAATTATTTCTTCCTGGTGTAACAGCGAACTGTTCGCACATCTTCAAAAACGTTACGCCGTCTTCGTTTTACGTTACGTACCTTAAGCACTATTGTTTTCATTTTTTATGCTACATATTAAGTATGGCCTACGACATTAAAACAAACTTACGTGTAAGTTATAATAAACTGTAAGTTAGTTTTTTTGGCATGTACGAGAAAAGCAGTTGCTCTGACAGCTGCAGCTCTGGCCCGATTCGTAAGATTCTATTCAGCTTGGAACCTACCTATCCACCCACCCATTTTCAAGCCCGCTTATTCCCTATGGGTTGGGTAATGGGTTGGAATCTCGGAACAGTTGCCCCAGGAGGGTCTTCCAATGGTTCCGATCATTCGCCGAAAAAAGATGTTCTGGGGTGAATTAACAAGCGTTCTTGACCGAGAGCCTGGATAACGTCGCTAAGCAAAGACGAAGAACCAAAATTAAAAACTTAGTACTCTGTCAGAGAATTTTTCGCCATTATACTGCAGAAATATTCCGTAATCTAACTGGACGCTAGATATTATCCAGCATCATCTGTTGGATTCATTGAGCTTCCAAATCGATGTTTGATTTGATATTTCGTAATTGTTTTCAGTTGTCAAGCAGACTTACGAGACTCAAGTTTACGATGAATTCATAATGAGAGGAAATACGGCAGTAGTTAAATGTCACGTACCTAGTTTCGTTCAGGATTACGTCGTCATTACGTCCTGGGTACGAGAAGGACCGTCGGGGACCAGAGTCGTCATAGAAAACGGTAAGCTGATGTTAATTTCAGTATTGTCTGTTGTCTCCTTTCTCGGAAGTTGCTCTGAACTGTATAACTTTCTTCATTTTAAATTAATATTAATAAGGAGTAATAAATATAATGCGTCACAAACTAAATCAGTGACACCATCTGCACAGAATTCACCATCCATAGAGACTTCCTTTTCTTACTCAAATATTTTTTTCTTGCACCGTCTCTTGCGGTTACAAACCTTCGCTTTCGAATACATCTGATTTATTGCGGTTTTAAATTACAATCGAACGTCATATTCAATATCTTAGAGATTCAATTTTTTTCTGACATAAACAATGATGTAAAATAATCTCTGCAAAAAACCATATAATATATTAAACTCCGAGGATCAAATTACAATAATATTCATCTAGATGATCCATGGGTATGAGATACACGTTTTTTTTTCCTTGAAATTTTCCAGAATCGGAAATATTATTACTCTTCCTTTGAACCAAGAAACTCGAAATTTATCAGCAACCGCTGGGAATTTCAAATACTGCAATGATATATAGCGGATTTACTGTTTCAGTAAGATAGATGGATAGCCAGAAATATTCCTCTGAGGACTTTGGGTTGATATCCTGCTGTATGTACACACACACGAACCATTGCATTTTTCTTCCCTCTAACGGCGAAGATTGGAAAGTTTAATATGTTATTTTTTTCTTCTTTCTTCCTTTCTTGACGTCTGCTGATCAATAGGGTATAATTTCTCCTGTCGTCTGATGCATGAGATATTACAACTCTCTCTACGTGACTTCATTACCGAATAGAAACTTAAGTAATTCTATACTGTGCGACTATATCGTTACGGCATCGATAACTGGAGTAGTAATAATTGAAGACCAGGCAATTGAGACATGTCTGTCTGTATGGGGTCGAAATTTTCTTGTAAGGAATAAAAAAAATGCTGATCAATAAAACTTAGACTAAATTATATTCGTTTACGATTCCATTCTGTATTCGATTTTATAATGCGATTCCTATTTATGGGATGGGAACTAATAAAATTTTCATAATGTGAATTTTCTTCCTTTTTATATAACTTCCTATATAATACACCTATATAATACTGCATTTCCTGAACTACCGTTTATCGTACTCATAAACTGCATGGATATTTTGGGAGATGTAACTGAAAGAAATATAAAAAGTTACACTGAATATTATTAATAATGTAATTAATGTTATAATAGGCCATATAAATACTCGTAGAAATACTGTACCGTATAAATTCTAACATTCATGGCTGTGACTATGGGTATTCATATCTACTGGAAGATTTTAGTGGACCACTGCTGTTACACCATTGCTTGTTCTTACAATCTGTATAACTTATAGCCAAAAACATTCTAACACGACAAAATACCAGTTTGTTTGTTTCAACTGTAACCCACATATATCCTTCTTTATCAGAGTAGTGAGGGCAGGGTGGCCTATGCATCATCCCAAAGGGTGACGGCCACATGAATTCCACTCCTGAGATGATCCAATTTTGCCGGGAAAAATCATGGGTTCAGCAGGACAAACATTATTATACGAGTACTGGGTACAGTAGTTACTATAAACTGTAAATTCGAAGAATATTTTTTGTTGTTACATTACACAAAATAATAAAAATAAATACATTCAGAGATAAACGAGAAAACAATATTGCTTACAACGTGGTTATTCGAGTTGAATATGCATTTTATACAGCATTACGTTCTAAATCCACGTGTGATTCCACATCGAATACGTCGTGTTCTTATATTTCCAGTTTTCCCAGTTGCCGCGCAATATTCACAGTCGATGATTACTTTATACAAATTGATTACACTTTTATTTATATATCTTGCGGGTTTCCCCGGAATGGATAATAAAACAATATAAAACATTGTAGCAGGAGGGATAAAACTCCATTTCTCACGAAAATGATTTATTTTTCACTCCCTGGGTCGCAAATGCAAGACTTTGTGTGCTCTGGTTTTAGGTGTTTCTTTCCTTTTCTTTCGTCGAAAATCGATACGGGGTTTCTTCCGTGGAAAATTCTACAGAATTTGCGTAAAGTTCATGCACGCATATTCAAAAGTAGATTTTTATTGACGGATTATAACGTGAAACCAGAGAAATATTGGGACTGCTTTTCTCGTACATGCCAAAAAAAAAAAAAAAAACTAACTTACAGTTTATTATAACTTACACGTAAGTTTGTTTTTATGGGGTAGGCCCTACTTAATATGTACCAATTTAATTTTTAAATACTCTTTAATATTATACCGTAAGTTTTTATATAACCTTACTATCTCGTAGGTATGCTGATGGGGAATTTCAGTGGGATCCTTAAGCGTATTAAATTAAATCTCTATAAAATTAAGAATTATGGATGAGAATGGATCCCATTGACAGAGTAATCGGAAAAAGGCCTAAAATCGGGAAAGTTGGAAACTTTACGACCTGCATCTGTGAAGAGATCCCGGATGAAAGCACGGGTCCATCAAGGATTCAATAGAACTGTAATGGATACTTACAGTCACAAATGATGAAACAAATACGCTTGTATATGTTTCAGAATCGATATATTTAAAAATTGAATATTTTGCTCCGCCTTCACTAAAACAATCAATACATTTGCACGACTTATTATTGTAATTATGTATTTTCCATCCACTCATCTCCTTAATTTATTCCTCGTATTTTCAAGAGAATGAAGCTTATAGTTTATACGTTAGTGCCCTGTATTCTTGAGGGAAAAAAAAACGAAAAGAAATACTGTATTGCTCTTTGCGAAAATTCGAGAGAAGGGAAGTGTACCGTCCGTATCGGTTAGAAAACAGAAATTTATTTTCTCCAATAAATAGAGGCGAAGCAATATCTTCTACTTAGATGTGTTGTTAATAAGCCCCTCTAGTACATTAGTTAGCAAACATACGTTATACCTTGACGCAGTGTATGTAGCAAGCTTAACAAGTAACTGCCCAAAATACACCTCGCTATAATACACTTTTGCAGTTCATCCGTAGCTATCAACTCAATGGCCCCAGTCTCAGGTTCTTCATTAATTTGCTCGGGTTCAATGACTCTTTCCATTGTATTTTCTTTTTCGTACGTTCCGCCAAATCTCTGAAAATGAAAGAAAATAAAAGGAAAACCCAGCGAAAATGGAACGGTATAATGTAGCATCTCTGTAAATAGCAACCTGCATCACTGTGTCTTTTCTTTGTGGGAAATTGTAATTGATATTGATATTTAGCTCAGACAATTCGCCTGCAATATAAATTTGTGGGTCTGAAAGCAAGAAAATAATGGTGGCTACTGCGCGGCATTGTCAAGTTCCATAACGAACATAACTATAGTTCAGATTGAGGCTATGCGTCATATTGATGCTTTTCATGTTCTGGCAAATGATTCCATTTTTAAGAAAACTAATTTCCTTTGCATTAATTTTGGTCTATTTTAGCATTCGGAATTATATGAATTTATTTTAATTTAAGTTAAAAGTTATTAAAAAATGTGCAATTTTGTAGTAACAATATGATACTCCGTACAGATAGCAACAAGCAACTTGGAGAAAAATTCTATTTTATAAGTGCCGGCGTTTATACGGAGTAATGTACAGTAGTTTCTGTTTCCATTAAAAGTAAAATAATTTATTTAAGTTAAGACGGGAGTAATGAAATATTAAAACCGTACTGTAAATGCAGGATTAACATTCCTAACCAGATAGTTTTCTAACTAAATTCAACATGAATCAAAAAATGTCAATTTAAGCAGAAAATGAGATTGACACAAGACGAGGCTATACAAAATAGTAACCTATTATAAAATATTTTTATTTAAAAATTCTCCTCTCTCTCGTAATAAACGAAGAAGATTGAGGGCGATTAATATCGCGGATGATGTATGACGGTCGGGTTTTGAAAGTTAGACGTCAATGTTATTTTTATTAAAATTTATTAAAAGCCCGACTATCTCAATAAGAATATAGCTTTTCATTCCATTCATCCGTCGCACATCTGTTTCCCATTAGCTGTCACCGTATATAATATGCACGTTTATCAGAATATTATTCACAAAATACGTAGGAAAATTGCTGACACGAAAGCTGAACGCGAAGATGATCCTGGTTCGCACAGTAAAACACGCCTGCTCCGAACGAGATAAACTAATATAATTCAGTTTCAATGACGATATCAAGCAAAGGTTACTCTCTCTGGGTCCGAGACCTTTCCACTCTAGCGAGCGAACTAGGTTTCGAGATAAAGTCGTCGAGAGTTCCACTGAATGTAAAAGGTACATGTTAAGTAAGTTATATGGGAGTGAACTGGGTGAAGATATGGTTCATTTCAAAGCTAACTCAGGCGTTGCAAATATTTATATGCCCAATTTTGTGCTCAGCAAATATAATCCCTGCGATGTACCGTATAAGCTGTCCCCATTTATTCGAAATTTAGAGTTGCCAGCGGACTAAACGGTAAGGCGGATCGTGGATGAAGCTACGAAGAATTAAGAAAATCTCAATAGTATACCTCACTCGAATTTCAGCTTCGATATCTACTTCGATAGGACTAGTTAATATTCTCTTTAAAAACTCAGCTGTAATTGTCAAGAAAATTGAATTTGACTATTCACTACATAAGATTAATAGATTATATCTACAACGTAGTTTCCAGATTAATTGCAGGTGATATATGATGGGTGAGGGTTAAACAATTAAAGAGGTTCCTAGGTTTTGTGGAGCGAGCCGACTACGCATTACTCGAGGTGTTGGGATACTCACAATAAGGAAAAGAAAAGTGGACGCGCAGTAAACCCGTTTAAAACTGATAAATTACCGCAATAACACTGTGCGACAGGAAATTTCTAGAAAAATGATCACAGGGTAAAATTAATTTTCCTGGGTTGAAGCTTAAAGACTTCCGAAAAAAGGTTACCGATATCAGTCATGGTCTAGTAAAAAGTATCAGGGAACATACAAAAGCATTCTTAACTTAATTTTTATTTCTTTTTTATTGATAATCTACCAATAATCCCCTTAAATTTCCGATGAACATAATAATAATAACAGGGGTACAACCTGACCCCGTTCTGCTGGTCTTTGCTCCCTCAGATCCAGCTAGGTTTAACTAGGTTTAAGCCCGTTCCTTGGAACGGGCTTAAACCTAGCTTGTTTATATTTTACTTTCCTATTAAAATATTTCTAAGTGGTTTTGGAGATATAGACGAGGGAAAATATCGGTATTTTGGCAACTCTTCTGTTTTTAGGTACCGTATCGCATAGCAGTGAACTTTCAACGTCTACAGGGTTATAAGTAGCAATAAACGCAGACGAGTCGCGCTTGCAACTTCTCACATTGCACAGCATACTCGTTGGCTTGTCCTATTACACACTGATATACGAGAAAAGAAACAAAGTCATCTGTACAACATCCAAAGATATGCTTCTCATTATCTGACACTGCATGCAATATTGGATATACTGTTACTCGGATGGAACTGGAATTCTTTTATTGCTTGTCCAAGAAGTGTTCACAAGAAATTTTCTGGAATAAGATTACTTACTACCACTCTGTAGTACAGTGTACACACTATCTCTTGTAATAATAAAATTTTCATACGAAGTTTACGAGACAATTTTTAAAAATTCCCGCCGAGGAAAGTCGTCGAACTACGCTTGTTAAAGGACCTTCTACACTGGACGTTTATTGACGCACTTCTCGTGAAGTGAGTTTTTAAATTAGTCACGTGATATTTGGCTCCCAGTTGAGGTGCGCTGCAGCCTCTTCTCCATTGGACGGCAAATACCACGTGTCTAATTTAAAAACTCACTCACGAGAAGTGCGTCAAAAAACTTCTCAGTGTAGAAGGTCCTTTAGGTCGCCCAGCGATGTCGTTTGACTTTAATCATTGGCTTCGTAGATGATGAATACCTTCGCCGAAAGTTACAGTAGCCGGTTGGCTATTATGTATAATGTATGTTACACATTTTCAATCATGGACTTCTGCATCATGTATGTGTAGGCGTAATCGAAATTTTAATAAAAATTGGACGACCACGTAAGGACATCTACGGTTTATTTAGACTTCACTCTGGTCTTGGGATTTCAAAAATAATTTAAAAATAACATTGACTGATACCATTCATTCCCATTTTAAGAGACAGCACGAGTTAATTTTTTTTTTACTCCGTCGCAAGATAAATTGCAAACTTTCCAACTATATTATTTTCCCAACGCTTGTCGGGCTCCCCCTTCAAGTTGGTTTTTCAGCTTGACTAGATAAGATAAACGAAGGTTTGTCCTTGGGTTGTAGCTACCCGATGTGCCAGGACGATTTCGACTCAATTTAGAAATTTTGAACCAAAAACTTTGTTTGTTTTGAAGAAGAAGAAGAACGAAAAAAAAAAAGTCCGCAATGTGTGAGATAATGTAATCTTTATTTCGCATGCTTGGACGATTACTCCCAAATCTCATATAAAAATAATTACATCTCTCATATAAAATCGTAAACGAATAAGGGGTCACGCCGTATTTTTATAGCTTGATAGAATATGTTTATAGTACGAAATGTTTGCAGAGCGAAATGAGCAAAATAGGTTTATATAACGAGAAAGACAGCAGTAAACTTTCTATTTATTCCGTTTGCAATATTAAGGGTATCTTAAATTTGCATAAACTAATTTCTATAATGTTCAAAAATAATATAGTAAAAGGCATACTCTGTAGGTCTATGCTACGAATAAGGTACCATTTTCAATTATATGAAGAATAATTTACTACGGAATTTCTAAATTTAAAAAGTCCATATTAAGTTATAAAATTGAATTATTCCGATTTTCCAAACTAATTTTTAAGGGTTTTGACTTGGGTCTCATGCCATATTCAAGCTGCGTATTATCTATCGCGAAAATAATAATAATATAGTATAATAGTATATAGTGGGAGGGGGGTAGGATTGTGTCAGCTTCGGTCCAACCAATCGCCATTCCAGAGAGAATAGAAATGGGCTAACAAGTAAGTTTAATTCCTCGAAATCTAATAGCGACGTCACAAACGCGAAGTATACCTTCATAATAACTTAATCGGTATTTTCCATTGCGCGACGGTAAACAATGTTGCAGTTGTTTATTTTGCATTTATAAAGGCTTTTTTATGTGTCTTTGTTTTCAAGCATGTCTAAAACCAACATAATTACTCTTCGTCATATTTTATGTCAGGAATTCATCCGGGAGAATCCATGTTCCCAACATTATGATTAAAAAAATACTACTGTTTATAACTGAATCCGAAAACGTGTTGTTCCCCGAGGGAACAAGCAGAGATCACGTGGGTATTTTCTGTTTATAGCCAATCACAGCTGCGTGCACAGTGTCTCTCTCCTGCATCGGTATATAAAGAAATCTTCCAAACTTTTTTTCTTTTCTTTTTATTTAAACTGTTATAACAAGGAGGTTTTTTTTTCTTCTCTCTTTCTCTCACACATCTTCATTAAATTCCCAAGAGTCCAGAGAGTCAAGACGCTACTGTCTTTCAATTACTCCTGGAACTGTATTATAGGGGGCTTCTAACATGTCTGGCGATAAATGACACCTTTCAATTCGTTCTGTGTCATATGATCAACAGTGAAGTTTAAAAAACGGGTCAAAGATAGTTTTAAATGATAAAAAGAAAAGAAATTACTTGTCATATTTTTTTTTGATAAGGGGATGATTTTCCAATTTGAGAAAGTTAATCTGGGATCAATTTCTTCTAGAGTCAACAAAATCATTCTATGTTTCTAAACTTTGTTTTATAAATCAACTTTACAGAGTATTTTACAACCTGATTTGAAAGAGTGTGATGCTTCGCATTAGAGCAAAGCAGCAAATCTTTAAACTACGTAATTTCATCAATGAGAATAATATACCAAAAGAAAAGTAAGCTAGAAAGTGGCGGCTTGTTTTGCTGCTTCTGTTTACAGAAAAGTGGTATTTAGCCCAAAAGAAAGAGAAAACGTTTGCTTAAAACCAAACTGTATACACAATGTACACTTTTGTGGAGGTGTGTGCATAGTCCTACGTATTCTTAAGGTCGTTCAGTAGCTCGAAAGACGGAGAAAAATTAAAATACACAAGTTCTCGTCTAATTCTCGTCCTAAAATTATAAACTATGGCTAGTTTTGTTCAGTAACGTTCTCTCTGTGCTCTGGGACGGTCATTTCTTTTATTTACATTTCGGAATAATTTTAAAATCGGAATTTACGGCGCTCAGTGAGCGCCGTAAACGAAAATTCCGATTTTAAAATTATTCCGAAAGTTAAATTTAAAAAGTAAGCGTCCAAGAGCATAGAGAGAATGTTGCTGAACAAAACTAGCCATAGTTTATAATTTTAGGACGAGATATTAGCCGAGAACTTGAGTATTTTAATTTTTCTCCGTTTTCTAGCTACTGAAAGACCTTAATCAATTTTTAAGGAACATTCCAGACTTTCCCATTGCCCCCTCCCTTGCCAACTGAATTCACTCAGTTCACTGATTATCTGAATACCCAGAGTAGTGATTCTGAAGGGGTAGAAATACCTGAAATATTTCGCAAGTAGTTTTTCTGACCATTCCACTGCATTAGCATATTATACGTTTTGAATTTTTAAGATTAATCATTTTTGAAGTAATCACCATTAATTAAATGTTATGAAAAAAGTTTCATCAATTACGTGAAAGATATGTAACTTGGTGCAACAAAAAACTCTATTGACAGAATGACACTGACAGGTTCTTCTTATAATCAACCTGCTTTTTTAAAACGCTGTCTCCGAGTCTATGGTGACAGCAGTTTTTTATTATCAAGAGTGTCAGTCAGACAAAAAAAATTGTGGACTTATCCCAAAAAAGAATGGTGGAAACTTCGTTTAAATTTTGTACAGACATAACAGGGTTTTTTTTTTTTAAATATAAAACTAAATGTAATTTTCGTTGTAAATTTTTGTCATCTTTTATAAAAAGATCTAACAAAATCTTATAAGTATAACAAGATCTTATAAGTCTAACAAGAACATAACAAGATCTATTAAAAAGATTTGTTTTTCCTTTGATAAAATTTGTCTGAGCAATTGTCGATATTGATTTATGAAAATTCGTTCATTTGTTTTAATAAATTTTTGAGAAATAATGTCCCAGATTAGGAACAAAACTAATTTACTGACTCAATTCTAACTCCTACATTTCTTCTATGACGTTGGCACATATCGCCCTCTTGAAAAGAACACCATCCATGTATCGTTATTCGATTCCGTGGTTTAACCACGGAAATTCTGCAGAATTAGGAAT
>JAQFYH010000708.1:0-11428 GCA_034694405.1 Scolopendrellopsis subnuda
CGCTCTCAAATAAATTTTAAACGTAAGATTTCCCCCAGAAAATCTTTTTAAACAAAAGAGAATTCTCAAGAATACGGTGCTTTGTAAAATATTAGAGAGTTTTAGCACCTTCGACGTAAAGCTAACGACGTAACGCTAACGTAACTCATTCTGAGCCTGCGCACCTTGGATTTTCACTGCAAAAACCAATGTGCGCATGCTCATAACGTCACGTTTACGTTAGCGTTACGTCAAAGGTGCTAAAACTCTCTTGTTCAAAAGAAAGAGCTACGACGAAAGCGTTACCTATTTTCTACTAACGTTTTGGGACTTCTTTTTACTGGTGTGTATGTATGTTTGTGATTAATAAACTAGAAATAATAATGCTTCTCTAGATTTAAGTGTTACATAATAAACGTAGGCTTGTCTGTTTCTAATCCTTGTGTGCTTTGTTTGCTCTCTCCTAATACGCTGCTCAGTGTGTTCTGGAACTTCTTCAATACCAGGTGAGTTGGAAAAAAAAATGCAACCGGAAATTGTAACAATATTATTTGTAGCGCAATAATAATTGTTACGAATTTCAGTTGTAACAATTTCTGTGTATTTATATTATTAAACTTTTATTTTATTAATTTCTGTTGCTTTTGCATCACGTCGATCTTTCTCTATGCACGATAATCTGTTCTTTTTGTCCGTTTTCACTATATATAAATTAGCTTTCCTACACACTTTGTCCCTTGTGATGATTAATTTGTTTTGCTTTTAATTACAGTAAGTGACCGTGCATTAATTTTTCAGGTTCAAAATCAGTTTCACTTTTGCAGTTCATTCAATGCTTATAATTATCTGTTCGTATCATCGTTCTCGTTCATTTTCCCCATACATAATTCCCTGATGAGAACATCGTTTACGCACTGTATGATTTCACATGCTTGTCGCACTGTAAAAGTTCAGGATTACGCACACTGATTTGAGAAACTTCAGAGTGTTATGATGCCAGTATTCGTAAATTGTTTATTTGTACTGTACTTTTTACATAACTACTCTGTGTATGATTTTAAATAAAGAAATTTTCTGAGTTTTTACATTCAACAGCATTGTGTGTTTGCACACCATAATGTGAATACGACACCACAACGAAAATGGAACTGCAGCATGATTACCTCTGTATATTGTGTTTATACATTTTGATACTTTACAGTACGTTGCCTGCTTGCTTCACTGTATTATTATAAAAAAAGCGTGGATGATCTGATATAAGTATTACTGATATCATTTTCATTTTTTTTTTTTCAAATTCTGAAACATATTTTTTAAAATGCTGTTTTCGCTTATTTCGTTCGATCATTTTATTCCTCTTCTGATAAAATAAGTTTGTGCTGGCTTGTAACGTAATAAAGCAAAAGTGATTTCATCAAACTGATATGACGCGATCAGCCATAAAAAATTTAATTTCTTCTTGCAGTCGAGCTGCCGTCATTCGGGGGAGAGTCGTCAACACCCAGGGAAGCGGAATCATCGGCGTTCGCGTAGGAACAACTAACACTCAGGAAGGATTCACAATCAGCAGGCCGAATGGATGGTAAGCAATTTTGGATTGAAGATTATGCTTTTGGGTCGAACGAAAAGCATCCACGTAAGTTACTGTCACCTGCAGGTGACAGTAACTTAGGGCGAAGAATAATGCGAATATCTTGTCGTTTTGTAAGAAACGAGACACTGGACTTTCAAGTTTATTGAGGAGACTTAAGTTAAAAGCCCTCTTGAATTTATATATTGTTCCAAAAGTCGAACGAAAAATTCCCACGACAGAAAAGAAAAGAAAGGTGGATCGCTCTGTTGGGTGAGCTGCAAAATTAACGACATAAAAGCTGTTTCCATAAATAATATCTTTTTTTTTAACAGGTTCGATCTGATGGTGAACGGAGGAGGGGCCGTGACTCTGCTGTTCCAAAAGAGCACCTTCCGAACCAAGCGCGTTGCTGTCATGGTACCTTGGAACGAAGTCGTGGTCATCGATCCCGTCACCTTGTCCATTCACGAGGACCGCGACGAACCCGCTTCTCCGGACGCCTGTCAAGATCACAATTACGACGTTATGAAACCGGTTGTCTTGGCAACGTGGAAACACGAATTTCAAGGCGGATGCGCTGATACGAACGCCATATTGGCCGAATCGCAGGTTAGTTAATGACGACAAGTTCGTATTTAATTCAGACAATTACGAGTTCAGACAATTTCGTGTTCAGGCAACTAACAGTTCATAATCTAACAACCTAATGCAACTGTCTGTGAAGTCGAATTACAGTACAGGTGTTAGACGTTTAATTTTTATATATTAATTTTACCGTTTTATTTTCAGGTTGTTCAAGAAAGCTTGTTAATTCCCGGAACCGATTTGCACCTCGTTTACCACAGTAGCCGCGCGGCCGGTTACATGGCCACTCTGCAGCTGCAGCTGACTCCCGATGCAGTCCCTCCCGCTCTCCGTCTCATCCATCTTCGTATTTCGATTGAGGGAATCTTGTTGCGCAAGACATTCGAAGCCGATCCCGGTCTACGGTTCACGTACGCCTGGAACCGGAGGAACGTGTACAGGCAAAGGGTTTATGGAGTCACCACGGCTGTCGGTAATTATCGAGTTTTTAAAAAAAAAATACGTTCATAATAAGTCCTTTGAAAACGCAAAGTTCTGCTCCATATAAAGAAACTAAAACAGTATAAAACCTGTAACCAGTCATTTTTTTTTTAACGTGAAGTGCTGCAGAATACAGATTTTGTTCACTTTCGCACAAAATGTCTATCTCATGGTATATTACTGCGATGACGTCATCGCTAGTAATTTCCAATTTTCCAGTCTAATTTATTTTTTATAAGCCGTCAAAGTTATTTTGTGAGATTGACTTGTGTTTTTCTATAGTTGCCGTGGGTTACGAGTACAGCACCTGTCGTGACATCATCTGGGATATACAGACAACCAAACTGAGTGGCCACGATATGACCGTGTCGGATATCGGAACCTGGAACCTTGACGTTCATCACGGCTACAATTTTAGAGAAGGTAATTTGCGCTAAACGGTCTTCGGCGGACGGAAACTTTCGCGTCCGAAAATAAAAAATATCCACAATTTATATAAAAATAAACTGATATTTTTATGAAACACTATTTTTGTTTTCGTTTTGTCACAGTTTGTTTAAATAATAGCCAAAGTAAAATTGCCTGTTTCCAGAACAGGCACTTTAATAAAAATAATTGATTGACAGACTTGTTCATGTTTGAATATAAAATTTGTTTATTTAAACTTTTCAGGTATATTGCAAAAGGGTGATGGTACGAACATTTACTTGCGATATCGTCCTCAAGTTCTACTGACCACCATGGGAACCGGAGAACAGCGTCCTTTGGAATGCACCAACTGCAACGGCGTTGCGCGAGAGCAGAAGTTATTGGCACCGGTTGCGATTGCATCGGCACCAGATGGAAGTTTATTTGTCGGGGACTTTAATTTGGTTCGTCGAATTCTTCCCGACGGCACCGTTTACACAGTCGTCAGACTTAGGTATAAATTGTTAAAACTGCGATGAATATACGATATTCCATTCATTGGAGGTAACGGTTAAATTATACGTTTGCATTTTTTTCTTACTCCAGCGCCGCCCTGGTGTCGTATCGATACCATCTGACCGTCAGTCCGGCAGATGGCAGCGTGTACATCGCTGATCCGGAGAGACATCAAATCCTGCGAGTAAAAACGACGGAAGAAGTGATTGATCCAGAAAATAATTACGAACCCGTGATCGGAAGCGGAGATCGTTGTTTACCCGGAGACAAGAACAACTGCGGCGACGGTGGACCCGCTAAAGAAGCCAGATTAGTTTATCCTAAAGGTAAAAAAAATAGTGTTTAAAGGTGCATAGTCCAACCGGGGTTTCGTGTAACCACAAAACCTATAAAAATCGATAATCACTCTCGGCGTCTCATGTCGATAGAGAGACGCTGCGTTGCGTTCCCACGGTGGCACGAATCGATATTGTAATATCGTATATCGATATAAAGCGGAATTAATCGATCATAAGTTGGACTAAGCAGCTTTAATAAAAAGCAAATTGAAATGGGTTTCAAATGCTTTTACTAATCGCGCCACCTTGCTTATAGGCATGGCCATCACTCCCGACAACACGGTCTATTTTGCCGACGGAACGAACATAAGGATGGTGGATCATCGAGGCAACATTCACACCGTAATCGGCGACCACAGGCACAAGAGTCACTGGAAACCTATTCCGTGTCAAGGAACCCTGGCTCTCGACGAGGTAATACGCGTGTTTCCATAGAACAGGAAACTCAGCGTTCTAGGGGTTCCGTAACAACCCGATCGAACAGAAAGACATTCTCTTTCCGACGGACATGCGAGAAAAATGAACGCAGCAGCCAGGGGAATAAAACCTGTGTCCCCTAGTACCGTATTTTTAATACTGATTATACCAAAAAAAAATAACGTAAAATGACGTGAATGGACACTGACGAAGTGATGAGGGATTGGTTGTTTTACAACGTATTTTTGTCGTTCTATCTTTTACGAGAGAGAAAAGCATATGTTTTAAATTGATCCATATTTTATCGAATTGTTTTTCAGGTCCATCTGCGATGGCCAACGGAACTGGCCATAAATCCGCTGGAGGGATCCCTGCACATAATCGACGACCACATGATTTTACGCCTGACGCCGGACGGAAGAGTTAAGGTCGTGGCCGGCCAACCCCTTCACTGTCCGTCTCAGCCGCAGAGTCTCCACGATGCGGATCTGGCCATCTACGCCACCCTGGTCTTTCCAGAGAGCCTGGCCTTCGGTCCCACCGGCGACCTCTACATCGCTGAGTCCGATTCCCAACGAATCAACCGGGTTCGAGTCATCAGCACCGACGGCAAGATTTCCGATTTCGCCGGGGTGGAGTCCAAATGCAACTGTCTGGAACCCCAGTGCAAGTGCTACGACGACGACCACTTCCTGGCCGCCACGTCCAAACTCAACACCATATCGTCCATCGCCGTCACTCCCGATGGAGTGCTGCACATCTCGGACCAGGGGAACCTTCGAATCCGTTCCGTAACTTCTTCCCTTCCGCAACCGAATCGGTTGAGAGAGTACGAAATTTACATGCCGGAAACGCAGGAAATCTACGTGTTCAATCGCTACGGGCAACACACGGCCACCAGGAACATCCTGACCGGAAAAGTCATGTACACGTTCACGTACAACCTCAACACGAGCTTCGGGAAATTGAGCACCGTCACCGACTCGGCCGGAAACAAGATTTACATTCTAAGAGATTATAGCAACCAGGCAAGTAGCTTTCTGTTGAAATGCACCAGAATTCGCACCCAACTGCTGTTAAAGGATCGAATGTTTTTAAATGACAGGAATAATGGAACTTTTAACATAAAATTGGAACTTTTAGCAAAAGTAACGTTTAGCGAATTGTCTCGTTTCGCGCAACTCGATTATTTACACTCTGTTGTTTTGTTCTAGGTGACGACCATTGAGAACACCCAGGGACAGAAGTGCCGAATCACGAGCACGAGAATGCTCATGCTGCAAGATTTCATATCTCCCGACGGATTTAACACGACCTTCGACTATCACGGTAGCACGGGACTTCTTCGCAGTAAAAAGGACAGTTCGGGTCGAGCCTACGTCTACAAGTACGATAACATCGGTCGATTGACCGAAGCGGTGACGCCTAGTGGAGAAGTTCTTCGACTCAGTTTCGACTTGAGCATCAAAGGCGCGAGGGTGACGGTCGTTCGAGAGACCGATAGTCCTTATACCATCACCATCAAGGGACTGGCAGTGACAACTAAACAAGGTTCGTTTTATCTTCTTCGAAAACGGGATTTCGTTTTTAGCCAATTACAGCACTGATTTTATTAATTATTTTATTATCTGTGCAGGTTTAGCGGAAGAAAAAACTCAAGTTCTGCCAGACGGAAGCATAGCCAGGTACACATCCTGGGGACACAGCGTCATCACCGAGACAGCTCCCTACACTCTGCTAGAAGAAATTGATCCTGTGTTGGGCGAAAGCTTCCCTGTACCTGCCAAACAGAAGTTCCTGATCAATGACGAGTTGGTTCATCGATTGGAATGGCGCTATTACCCCCGAAAGGAAGGAAAAGGAAAAAATAAGCACATCACTCAAATTCTAAAGAAATTGAAGGTGAGTTATACATACCGAATTGTATATTGTGCAAACTTCCTTTACAATTCTCGTAGACACTGACCAGAAGTTTTGCACAGTTCAAATTCCTGCTCATCTCGACTAAACCATTAGATGTTTGTGAATGGTTTGTTTATGAATAGGTCCCAACCATTGATTTTTTTACAATCTCCATTATCACGTAATTATTTCGTTCATTCGTAGGTCAACGGCGACAACCTCCTGGCGGTCGAGTACGACCGCGAGACTTCGACAGAAACTCTGTACGACCAGAGCCAAGTCGGACTGTTGAGCGTGCGATACGACGCGCTGGGACGTCCGCAAAAGTGGGTTCCCCAGGCTGCCAATCTCACTCACGTCGAGTTGCGCTACGATCGCTTCGGTCGCCTCTCGCAGTGGCAGCGCGGCGACATGATCGAGCAATATGGTTTTGACAGACAGGGAAGACTCTCCGAAGTACGATACGCAGACGGAGCCATGATGGTTTACACCTTCTCCGACATAATTAGTACCCAGGTAAATAAACATATTTCCAATTCATCGAATAACATCCACCTAATTTCCATTTTTTAAATGTCGGTAATTTATAAAAGATCGAATTTTAAAATTACTTCTGTTAGGAATTTAATAGTGTATAAAATTCTATAAGAAAAAAACATTCTTCTTTTTGCCCAGAATTTTAGAGTTCATTTATACGGTATTATTCAAGACGGTTCCCATAAATAATTTTATCTCATTTTTCAGCCTGCGGAAGTGATGGTCCCAAGCGGAAGGAAATACACGGTACTGTACGACGACAGCGGAAGGGTTCGAGCCATCGTCAACCCACGGGACTTGCGTCACGAAGTCAGCATCCAAACTTCCTTCGGTTTTTACAAGTTGCTCTACTCTTGTCCCGGATTATCGCAGCCCTTCATGCTCCGTTACAACGACAGGGGACAGGTGCTGTCCCGTTTCTTCCCGGGACAAAAGGGCAAGACTTCCCTGGTTTACAACGGACACGGCCGATTGGACGCCGTAATTTACGGCGACAACAAGATCGAATTCAACTATTACGGAGATTCGGGATTGGCGAAATCGGTGATCGAGAGCTCCGGCGACCACGACGCCCGCGTGGAATACAAGTACCACGGAGGGTTACTGAAGGAAGAGAAGCTGAGGTACGGTCCGAAACTCGGATTCGACGGCGCCAAGATCAAATACCAGTACGACGGAAACGCGCGGTTGCAGCGCGCCGACGTGGAAATGAACGGTCGAGAAATGCCGCCGCTGAACTTCACCTACAACCCGGGACGCGGATCTCTGGAGGGCGTGTTGCAGTTCTCCATCATCCGTAACAAACCCAGCGAAACCATCATCATAGATTCGACGCGACAGTTCTCGAAGGTGCGAGTTCTGGATCAGTACGGACGAGACATCCTCATCACCGTCACCCTGAGAGGGAAGGAGGTTTTCAACCTGGAACTCAACTACAACAACCGAAACCGCATCCGACAGAGTCGCAGCAAAGTCGGAGAGAAAAACAGCGCCATCACGCGGACGTACTCGTACACGATCGACGGGCACCTGGAAGAAGTGACGGGCAGCGAGACGAGCAAGTTCAAATACGACGAGAACGGAAACGTCATTTACATGTCGCAGGGCAGTCAGGAGGTCAAACTGGTTTACAACGACTGCGACCGGGTCACCGGGTTCGGCGAAATAAAATACACGACGGACAACCGAGGTTTCGTGGTTCAGAGAGGCGAAGAGAAACTGCAGTACAACTCCAAGGGACAACTGACGGTGGCGGCGCTGAAGAACGCCTACGAAGTTCGGTTCTATTACGACTGGAAGGATCGTCTGGTGGCGCGATTGGACAATCAAGGAAACGTGACGCAATATTTCTACACGAATCTCAATTGGCCGCAGCAGGTGACGTTCGTGCATCAACCCAAACAGTTGCAGACGTGGCAGCTGGTTTACGACGATCGAGGTCACCTCACCTTCATGCAGAAGAGCGACGCCAAATATTACGTCGCTACCGATCACCGCGGAACGCCGTTATCGCTCTTCAGTCCTCAGGGTGAACTAGCCAAAGAAATCTACAGAACTCCTTTCGGACGAGTCATTAAAGACTCCAACCCGGGTCTTCACATGCCCATCGACTTCCAGGTAATTAAAACGTTTCAGTAACGGCAAAACAAGGAAATGGAGAGTTTTAATAGCTTCGACGTAACGTAAACGTAACGTAATGACGCATATGTATTGGTTTTTGCAGTGAAAATCGAATGTGCGCATGCTCAGAACGTGACGTTACGTTACGTTTGCGTTACGTTGAAGCTGCTAAAACTCTCTAAGGACGAGCCCTCATTTTTATCCGTTCTCTCTTAGAATTTTTATTATCTAAATTAACTGGTTAGCGCGAAGTTGACGAACGCCACCAACTTTACGTTCCGAAAACAGTCATGCGTGGCTTTTACTGTGGTAGAAGAACTCCACATTTCTGCACACAGTTGGAAAACTTCCGACGAAACAACGGGTTATTTGTTTAAAAGAGGATTCGAGATTCCTTCTGAACCTGTTTTATTCTTTTTTTACAGGGTGGTTTGCGAGATCCAGTCACGGGACTGGTGTTCATCGGCAACAGGTGGTACGACCCCAGCGTGTTCCAGTATTTGACCCCGAGCTGGGAAAATATACTGGAGCTCATCTCGATGCCGCAACGCCTCTACCTGTATCGACTGTCGCACAACGATCCCATCAACGTTCCCTCCATCCACAGCAGCGAGCAGTATCTCATCGGTAAAAATGTTTTATCAATGTCGATGAGTCATTCCGCCATATTGAAACTTTATTTTTTATTTCAATTTTTTTTAATCGCGTCTCATTAATTTCATTTTTTTGTTTTTTCAGACATGGCAGATTGGTTACCGTTGTTGGGTTACGATTGGCAGTACATCTCCGGACAGCAGCATCAACTCCGTCTGGCGCAGGTGGCTCCCACTTCGCTGGTGGCCAGCAATCTACCGGTCGTGGCCGGACTGTGTTGCGCCGCGCAAGTGACCGAGACCAACTTCCAACGACTCAGTTTCGTGCCAGGAAGCAAAGTGAAGGTGGAACACGGCGGAAATCTGCTACAACCTCAGATCTCTTATCGACGCGCGCTGTTCGGAGACGGGATCCTCTTATCTCGCGTCTTCGGCAAGGCCATCGTGAACGTGGTGGAAGGAGGTCCCGCCAATCAGATCGTGCAGGACGTCGTGGTCTCGGTGCTCAACAACTCGCACTTCTTGGACCTGCAGTTCGTGGTGCACGGACAGGACGTCTTTCACTTCGTCAAGGAACCGGCCAACAAGATCCACGACGACAACAGCCAATTGCAGCGTCTGGGAGGTCTCTTCAACATCTCCATCCACGACGTGGATCACGGGAAGGACGTCAAGCTGAACAGCAAGAGCGCCATGATCAACATCCGATACGGATCGAGCGTCGAACAGGAGCGACACAGGCTGATGAAGCACGCGCGCAAACGAGCCATCGACGAGGCTTGGAATCAGGAACAGGAACTGATCAAGGTCGGATATTCCGGGGGACAGAACTGGTCCGAAACGGAACGCGAAGAACTATTGAACACTGGAAGTGTCGGTGGTTATTACGGGGACGATATTTTCGATATTAATCGATATCCGACGTTGGCCGACGAACCTTCGAATATCGAGTTCAAAAAAGAATCGAATAGGCACAGACGGAAAGGAAAAAGAACGCTGAAAGGAGTTTAACAGGAGAGAAATAGTTGTACAGATGTAGAAATCCCCGTGAAACGAAGGAGTGGAAGAAAGTGAGAGAGAAAATATTAAATATATAAATGTATAAAATATCAAAGAAGTCCCCTGATGCTTCGTTGGTGGCCGAGCCTTTTTTGCTTAATTCTTGTTCGTTATTTTTTAAATGCGACTTTAGCGTGTGAGAGGATAATCAATAGGAGAAAAAAAAATTGCCAAAGACTCGATTCCCCGCAAGAACGGGGAAAGAATATTATAATTATATTGAAAATTTATATCTTTTTTAAGAGAGAGAAAAAGCAAAATAAATAAAATTAAATAATTATTAGAGAAAAGAGCAAGCTGTTTCTGAAAAACGAACTGGAACTGTGTTTTAAAATATTTTCTGCTACGAAGAAATAGCAAATTAACAAACGAAAAAGAACAACCAATCCTGCTCAAAAAAAAAAAAGTAAAAGAACAAACGATTAGCAAATAAAAAAAAAAGAAAATAAAATACTTTTAAAAAAGTATAAAAGACTATTATATTAATAAACATTTTATACTGTAAAATGAAGTGGTCTGACGTTAAAAAAAAAACGCGAATCTCGTTAAAAAAAAATGGACTGAGATCTGAAATTGTTTTTGCTTTAAAAAAAGCTGTGTGGAAAAAATATCGCGCTTTGTCCTTTGTATTTTTTTATTTTCAATTATTTGTTTTTAAGTTTTTGTATTCTTATACGGTATATGTTGTTTAATTTATTGTAGATACTGCAAGAAAATAATTGTGAACGTTTACAGCTGCTGCTGTGTTGATTTTATTACGTTACAAGGCTGCGGACTGATGAGCTTCGTATCTCAATCAAAAGGTTTAAAACCGAGAAAAATTGATAAATTCCCTCATAAAGAGTAAGACGACGAACTCTCAGACTTAGCGTCTCAACAAGGCTATTGGAATACGATAGCCTTGCACAAGAAAGACGTATGTGCTGAAACGGACTTGCAGCTGCTGATCGCATCCTCAAAACGAGATGCAGTATAATTGGGTTGCAGGATTAGGCCCCAAATTCATTAACGCCCAAACAATGCTCACAAGAGCCCAATCGGAATAACACCCAAACTTAAATAATCTGGAAGGGAAAAAAAAAAGAAAAAAAAATTCTGGATTAAGGTCCAAAGGAAGTGGATCCAATTTTATCGTAGCGCCGCTTTGGTTGGGGAAGGAGTGTAGCAAAAAAACATCTGCGGAACAATGCCCAACCGGAAAAGTACCCAAACAGGAGCACATGGCGGAATAAGAGCCAACGCCTTATCGCACATTTTTTTGGATTGAGCGCTAAAAAATTTGGGGCCTAATCCTGCAACCCCTTTTTGACGGAAGCTGCGCATTTGTTTCCCCTTTCTCTACGTCGTCTTCATATCCGACATCCAAGACTCTTTCATTCTCCGGAAAAAAAAAAACTCCTTGAAACCCCCTGAAATTATTT
>JAQFYH010000709.1:0-11426 GCA_034694405.1 Scolopendrellopsis subnuda
CTGTGGAGTGTATCACCTGCCAGCAAACAAATATCGTAGTTTATTGTTAAGTCGTATATTTCCTTTAAATAAATATGACATCTCCGGATGTCGTAAATTGAGCGGAACGCAGGGGAACAAACGCTGAGCTGTACAAAGAAACAATTGATACTTTTATATCATTTTGGGGTCATTAGAAAGAGGGATATAAAAGCAGGGAGCGAGAGCTCGTGGGGGGCTCTCTCTTGTGACTCTCTCGCACTCGTGCTAGCTTTCTTTCGGATACCTCGGAATATAATCCACGTACAGCTCCGCGTTAGCTTCCCCTGTGCTCCCCGATAAGTGTGTCCAACTCTAGATGTTACCCAGTCCCTAGTGCTGTATAGAAAAACCATGAGCTGTACTTTGTGAATAAAAGAATATTGCACTTTATTTGGATCTTACCGCCTCTTGGAATATTTTGGTTATGTGTGTGAATTTACTCATAGTTTAGTGCATGCGGATTTACCGAAAAGGATATGGTTATAAATATAGTGCTGTGTTACGTGTTGTGAGTTTTTTTTCATTTGGATATTTTTCTTTTACAAGGAAGAAGCGAGCGACGTAAAGGTAAGAATATATATTTATTTCATAGATGTCATTTTTTCTTCCCCGTCAGTCCCGAGTTAAATCGGGGTAAAATAGGCCGGACCCTGTTCGAATCCCTTAAGGTTACAACGGTAGCCTTTCAACGTGGTGAACCAAGTCGGGCCTCAACCGGACGATTCATTTGGCAATGTGTGGGATTGTTGGGATAATATGACCACCTTTAAATATTGAATCACCATGTACACATTTTTATACTTTTTTATATCGTGTCCTTTGTTCACACGGGAACCAGGAAGAGTCCCCTAAGACGGCAGAGAGAGAGAGAGAGAGAGATTTAGTCATATCGGAGGCCCAGTTTGGGAGCCTCCGATATATAAAGCATCCCTCAAGAAGAAAGGGGGATAGACAAGATAGATACGGATAGATAGATAGATGGACGATAGACGATAAACGGTACGAAACAAACGATATAGGTGGAAAGGATCAGATAGTGCACGTGCGGATCTTCTCTCTCGCTCTCAGCTAGAATCGAGGACTCTTCCCGTCACCCACTCACTGGTTGTATGACTTGTATCAGAGAATATTAGAATAAAGAGGATAACAACTAGCCTGTAAGTAACGAATCATTTTATTACCTAGATGAGAATAATGGTTTTGGGAATTTTCACAGAGATAGAGAATGAAGTTAGGGATAATTAAAATACGTTGGCGAATAACTAATTAGGCGCCAGTGCCCTAATTGGGCTAATTAAACGCCAACAGGATCTAATCGGATCTTCCGACTTTGAACCATTTAGTAGCAACCAACCCGAACTTTACGTTCCAATGAACCCTAGTGTAGTGAACCATATTGGGTCTGAACCGGCAGTTTGTGGGATCATTTGGCAGTTTGTGGGATCTAATCGGATCTTCCGACTTCGGTCCTGGTAGCAACCATCCCGAACTTTATGCCCGAGCGAGCCCTAGTGTAGTGAACCATATTGGGTCTGAACCGGACGATTCATTTGACGGTTTGTGGGATCTAATCGGACCTTCCGGCGACTTTGATCCGAACGGAAGCGATCTAACCGGACCCTTTTTCGATTTTGACCAAGATGAGCCTTCTCAAGCCATGGACCAACCTAGCACCTCATCGGGAGTGACGTCGGGAAACAAGAAGTGTCACGAGTGCGGAATTTTTTTTTCCAGAAAGCACAACCTGTTTCAGCAATGGGTACACATTAGAGAAAAAATAAAACTGGATTCTTCCCCCATCAAAGAACGTAAAAAGAAAAAGATTGAAAATGGGGACAAGTCTGTAGCCAGTTCCCTTCGACGCAGAATCCAAGAATTTAGGGAGACCAGATCAACTCCCAATTTACCACCCGACCACCCTTTTGTACTCACCAACTCCAATTTTGACAATTTAATACAAGAGTACGAGCTGAGAAAATATTTCTCGAGATGTTATTGATCCTAGCGATTTGTTTGCTCTCATAAAACCGCATCTCATAACTCTTTTACGTCATCTGCGAGACCGTTTTGGCCCCCTAAAATTCCAAGTCATCGTGCATATAACCTTTTTAAAATCATGGATCAATTCAATACCTGGCTAGTTGGAACTACTGTTTGCCTACATTCGGAAAACCAACAAATTGAACCGGGTCTAATATTTTGCTGCTGGTTATGGTTGAAACTTTAAATGTTGTATGATTGTATCCATCGTAATGCTAAGGAATAAGATGTATTGATCTGGATCTATTCTGCAGGCACTCGGGTTTATGCAAATGCTTTACCGGGCCGGAATGCTAAAGAACGCATGTTCCTATGTTCCATCAACACGTACATCTCCCGAGTTTGAATGCCGACGGAATAATATTAGCAGGTGTCGTCAAATTTTTATTATCCTTATAGGAATTTTGTTGTTCAATGTTAATATATTTTTTAAACCGAGACTCGTATAATTTTGGAAAACCGTTAATGTCATTTGCGCGCCATTTTCAGCATCTGCTCTTTTTTCCCCTCCCAGCTGAGTAAAGAACAATGGGTTATTACTGCTTCAATGCGCCGTGCAGCATCGCCCCCTTTCCCTATAAAGGGCCGCAACATGGCACCCTTCACATTTCGCACCAAACTCCCACTCACTCAACATGTCTTTTGAGCAGTTGATTCAAAAGGAATTGTGCGATTCTTTGTGCTTTTCTAAAAGCAAAAATTTAACTTCTGGGACTGTAATTTACGATTTACGTGAGACGTTTCAATCGGCGGACGGAAGTAAGGCTTTCACTCGTCGAGGGCTTTCCCTGCCCGTGGAGTCGCGGGATCTGCTCATCGACTTGATCAAAAAGTCCATCGAGCAGAATAAGATTGGTGCCGTGCAAGTACGCAAAATTGATGGTATAGTGCTCAACACAATCCGCGTATCCACCAGCTATATTTTGCTGACCAAGAAAGCTTCAAAGTATTATGCGCAGGGCATATTTGTGTGCGTCGACGCATTAATAAAGTTGCAGCGCTTCCTGGAAGAAGGTAAGATTTATTTCATTATGGCATGCTTTTTGTTAGAATAAACGTTCCATTATAAGGTTAATTTGCCCATACTGTATAATATTTTTAGTCTATTTTTCCGTCCCCGTGCGTGTTGGACGCATATTTTTATATAGCATTTACATATCCATTAGGCCGCTCTTGAATTACCCCGTATTTCCAGTCTAATACACGTAGTATTTACATATCCATTAGGCCGCTCTTTAATTACCCCGTATTTCCAGTCTAATACACGTATTAATTAGCATATATTTGTATAGTAGAATTAAACGTTTAGGTCAAAGGGGCTTCCCAGTCTGTTTATAAAATAGGCCCAAACGACTTTTTAATTATCACGTATTCTCTGTCTGTCAATAGGCCTAATTAAATACTATATTTTTACGCCTTTTAATTATCCGTCCGTAATAAAGCTTTAACGACCTTAAGCCTAATCCTCTCTATATCATACGACCACCCGATTGGCTGGTTTGAATTCCCATCGACCAATCGTAGCACGTTATTTCTCCCGAACGTTGGCGCTAAAATTTAGAATCGTGTTACAACGACCGTTACGGAGTTTGGATTGGTTGGTTTAAATTCCCATTAGCCAATCAAGACAGACCTACGTGTTAAGCCTATTTTTTCCAATACGTTGTCGCCTATAGTTGTAAAATGATGGTGGTTTTGGTTCTCTCGTGTTAAGCCTATTTCTGTCTAGATTTGTAAATGCTCATAATCTATTTTTTTTTTTTAAATTACAGATGGCGTTGCACAAGTGTCCAACGTGTAAATTTTCTTCGAACCGACAATCCAACCTACGACGACATTACGAATCTAATCCCGATCACGTCCAATCATCTTCGGGGGCCGCACCTGTACACGCACCGAGCACAGCACCTTCTTCATTTACTACACCTTTATACCCTGCACCTTTATACCCTGCACCCACGAGCGCCTCGCCGTATTGGCCCTCGGATTCTGCACCACATTGGCCTCCGGATCCTGCATCATATAGACCTACCGATCCCACGTTGCCTGCATTTAATTCCGCAGCTGCACCCGCGACCTCGAACCAATACCTCGGTCCGTTTGATGGAAGTGTACCATTCGTAAATGAGACGAGCCCTTGGAACCTCCAACCTGGACCATCCAACCAACCTTTAGACTTGGTAGCAAGCACCTCTTGGAACCTTGGCTCCGAACCCGTGAACCAACCTTTTCCGAATGGAGCCAGCAACTCTTGGAACCACGGCCCAGGACCTTTATGGAACCAACCTTGGAACCTACAGCCTGTACCATCCAATGGATCATGGAATTGGAACCAACCTTGGAACCTTCAGCCTGGACCATCCAATGGATCATGGAATTGGAACCAACCTTGGAACCTTCAGCCTGGACCGTCCAATCCACCGGCCAATCCACCTTTTGACAGCGGGACCAACCCTGCAGCCACGTGGAACCTTCAACCTCCTTTCAGACATACGTGCGACTGTGGTAAGTCGTTTACGAGGAAAGATAATTTACATCAACACATCAACCAAGTGCATAATGGAGTGAAAAGAATTCGGACTAGATCACCATCTGCCGACCCATTAAACAATGAAAACGAGGGAGCCGACCCATTAAACAATGAAAACGAGGAGGGAGCCAACACCCTTCGACTTAGAATAAATGGGTTTAGAGCGGCCAGACGAGTACCCGATTTGCCTCTGGACAATGCTTTTTCGCTCACCAACTCCAATTGCGATCATTTGTTGCAAGAGTACGAGGTGAGGGATATACCTCCCAATTTAACCGACCCCTCTGAGCTCTATCGACTCTTAAAACCGCATCTTATACAACTCGTTCGTCATTTGTTGGCTCGATTCGGTCCCTACAAGCTGCAGATAATGTTTCATATAAGGTTTTACAAAATTACGGACGACGTTTACACAGCTCCAGGGTACTTTAAACATCAATTCCGACCCATTTTCGAAGGAGATGATGAATCTGCCGTATTAGATGCGCTTTTTCGAGAGATTTTAGCTCACATCGAAGACTATCAAAAAGAGGGTTCGGGATGGCTCATTGATAAAATTGAGAACGTGCTCTTTACCAAAATCGATTTCATGCCTCTGGCGGGGGCGGGACAATGTAAACCCATTGGCCTAAACAGTAACCAGAAAGCATACGTCATTAATCACCAGTCCGACGACGAACGTTGTTTCCTCTTGGCAACGGCCGCCGCCTTGATTCATCGGGAAGAAGTTGAGCTGGGTGTGCCGCATCCCATCAAGGGTCGTTATTTAAGTCTGGTTCTCGGAAAAGTAGACGAGCTGAACAGCGCTTCCCTAACCTTTCCCACCCCCCTCCAACAAATAAAAAGGTTCGAACGAGACAACTCGCTGAGGGTCAACATTTTTGGGTTTGAACAGTTTATGTATCCCATACGGGTGTCGCCGTTTCAATTCTTGACCACGGTCAATCTAATGCTGCACCAACAACACTACGCCGCCGTCACAGAGCTAGCTCCCTTTGCCATTCGAGTAGGAGGGAATAGCGTCAGCGTGTGCGAGCGCTGTTTCTCGACCTTTTTAGATGACGCTAGGCTCGAACAACACAAACGTTTATGTCAACTGAATGCTCCTCTACGAATCGAATTACCGACTGAAGGAAAGGGTAAATTCACTCAATTCCACCTGATGATTCCCGGTCCCCTCGTTGCATATGCAGACGTGGAAGCAATCCTGGTCAAAACTGACGATCCCAAAAAGGTGGCCAGACACGAAGCTGTTAGTTACTACGTCATCGTCGTCAATACCGTATCCAAGGTAATCGAGTATGAGGATTATTACGTGAGAAAACCGGGAGATGATGAAAATTATGTCATGAAACGTTTTCTTCACAATCTCCTAGATCAAGCTCGAGAGGTTTGCAAATACGTACGTTTTACCAATTACGAGGTGGATATGACGGATGAGCAACAGAAACACGCCAAGGATGTTGCCACTCATTGCCACTTGTGCGAAAAACCCTTCACCCGCGGCGATTTCAAGGTCATCAACCACGACCATCTGAAGGCAGAGAACAATTTCCTGGGTGTTGCCCACCAGGCCCCTTGTAACATCAATTATCGACAAGCGGGTTACAGGTTGCCCTGCGTCTTTCATAACTTGAAAAACTACGATATGCACTACATCATCCGAGCCCTGGACTCGAATCTAGCTAGTAAGACGAGCCTGATTGCACGTAGCTTTGAAAAGTTTTTGACCTTGACCATCGACGACGCGCTCTCATTTATAGACTCGTACGAATTCCTCTCGTCATCTTTGGACGTTTTGGCCAAAAATTTACCCTCTGATCAGTTTTATCTGACGCACGCTCGATTCCAAGACGAGCAAGAGCGAGCCCTGCTTAAGCAAAAGGGGATTTTTTGTTACGAGTATTTGGACTCGCTGAACAAGTTGGATGAAACCAAGCTCCCGGACAAGGAGGACTTTTATTCATCTCTGAGCAAATCGCACATAACAGACGAGGAATATGAGCGCGCGAAAGAGGCTTGGAAGGTGTTTAAATGCCAAACGCTGGGCCAGTATTTGCTCAATTATAACCGCGCGGACACATTCATTCTCTGCGATATTTTTGAGAGCTTCCGTCGCCTGATCATGGACCTTTTCCAACTGGATGCGGTTAAATTTCTCTCTCTCCCCAGTCTGTCCTATACCGCAGCCCTCAAAACCACCCGAGTCGAGTTGGACTTGTTGACCGATGTCGACATGTTCTTGTTTTTCAAATCAGCCATTCGCGGGGGAATTAGCATGGTGAGTCATAGGTATTGGTACGCGAATAATAAGTACCTACGTCGCTACAATCCCAAGTGCCCCTCCTCCTTCATTTGGTATTGCGATGCCACCTCGCTCTATCCGACCACCATGACATTAAAAATGCCGACAGACAACTTTCGATGGATGGCGCAATCCAGACTGCTCGAAATAGAACGTAAACTCCAAGACGGCGATTTCGATTTCCTACCCGACGATGGGTCCGAGGGGTACTTTTTCGAAGTTGATTTAGACTATCCCGACGAACTTCACGACCTTCATTCCGACTATCCCATGGCGGCGGAGAACATGTACGTCGATTCGAGCATGGTCTCACCCGAAACGGAGCGTGTCGCTAAATCACTGGAAACTAAAATTGGGCGGGTGATGAAATTAGTCCCCAATCTAATGAACAAGAAAAAGTACGTCTTACATTACCAGACTTTAAAGCTCTTCCTCCAACACAAATTGAAACTGGTGAAAATCCATCGAGGGGTCTCTTTTAATCAATCCAACTGGTTAGCCCCCTTTATCAATTTGTTGGCCGAAAAACGGAAAAACGCTCGCGATCCATTCGAGGGGGCTCTTTGGAAATTGTCCATGTGTGCCACGTTTGGCAAGTTCCTGGAAGATCAGACCCGACATTCAAAAGTCAAATTGGTGACGAGTCAAGAACAGTTGGTGAAAGTGGCGAGTCGGCATCACATCACACGCACCCAAATCGTCTCACCCGATGTGACCATAGTGGAAGTTGTCCCCAACAAAGTGGTTTTAAATAAACCCATCTACGTCGGGGCGACAATTTTAGATCTTTCAAAGATTCAAATGTACCGCTTCCACTACGAGTTTATGATCCCGAAATACACCCCGCAGCGGCTCAAGCTCTTGTTTACAGACACGGACTCGTTGTGTTACGCCATCGAAACGGATGACGTTTACGCAGACATGGTTCCCCACCGTGAACGTTGGTTCGATTTTAGCAATTACCCCGACACCCACAAATACCACTATGCCGAGAACAAGAAAAAACTCGGCACCTTCACGGATGAAACGGCGGGGGTCCCCGTTAGCGAATTTGTAGGTTTAAAACCCAAACTGAACGCGATGATTCTCGAGGAGGAGGGGGTGGAGGAGGAAAAAAAGACGGCCAAGGGCGTTGCCAAGTCGACGAAACAACGCGATTTGAAATTTAACCATTATTACGAAGGCTTGTTTGGTTATCATCCGAAACGAGCCACCAACGTAAACATCCGCTCCTTCAATCACGTCTTGTACACCTTCCACGAGAACAAACTCTGTTTGTCTCCGTTAGACACCAAGAGGTGGGTGAAGGATGATAAAGTTACGACGCTGGCTCTGGGTCATTGGTCTACTCGAAAAGCGACTCGTGTCGAAACTACAAGTCGCATCACGCTATAAAGTGAGAAATGTAACTAGCACCTATTTATTATTATTATAATCTTGTAGCACTTTTGTACTTTACGAATTAAAAAACTTTTTGCCTAAAATGTTTGTTCGTGGTTTATGTTTATGCGTGGTGTAGCGAGGGTGGTTATTGTTGGTTCGCCAGTTTAATAGAGCTGGTTGGCACGTACGCACGAGCGAGCACTCATTAGTCGTTTGGACGTCGACGAGTACAGATGGCACTCGTTAACCATCCCGCCAACATCGTAGTTTCGGGGCCGACGCAGTGCGGGAAAACCTGGTGGGTGAATAAATTGATCTCCTCCTCTGCCACCCTCATCTCCCCACCGCCCAGAAGAATAATATATTATTATAGTCAATGGCAGCCCAAGTATAACCAGATGCGAGGTGTGGAATTCGTCAAAGGATTACCAGCCAGCCTCCCCGAAGGACATCAGCAACCTACGTTAATTGTCTTGGATGACTTGATGAGCGAATCTTGTGGGAAAAAAGAAGTGACTCTGTGGTTTACACGCGGAACCCATCATTTGAACTGCAGCATCATTCTAATTTGCCAAAATGTGTTTGAAAAAGGGTTGAGGACAATATCGCTAAACTTACATTATATGGTTTTATTTAAAAATCCGCGTGATCGGGGGCAGATTACCACCTTGGCAACTCAAATTTACCCCAAAAAATCCAAGTTTTTGGTCGACGCCTACAACGACGCTACATCCAACGGAGGTCACTCTTACCTCTTTTTAGACCTCAAACAAGATACGCC
Organism: Scolopendrellopsis subnuda; assembly: GCA_034694405.1. Taxonomy (NCBI): domain Eukaryota; kingdom Metazoa; phylum Arthropoda; class Symphyla; family Scolopendrellidae; genus Scolopendrellopsis; species Scolopendrellopsis subnuda. The sequence continues at coordinate 9,061 of JAQFYH010000709.1, forward strand.
CGAAGTATTGCGCATCAAGACCAACGTTTTTAGCGAAAACGGTTTACCCCCCATCGTGTACGTGCCGTGAGTTTACCGGGTTCGAGGCTAGTATAAATACGCGAGTTTTTAACGAGATCCAAAACAGTCGAGCGCGAGACGATGAAGGAGACGGACGTGGCCTGCCTTAAGCTGTTAAAATCTAAAAAATTTACCAAAAAATCTTTGCAACTCTTGCTCGACGATCACGTGATTAGAGCTATATCAGAGTGTGCGCTCAACGTGCTGAGAGGAAACATCAAGTTGACGTCGACGCAGAAGGATCGTTTGAAAAAGTACAAGAAGGAAATTCGCTACCTCGTCACCGGTAAAAACAAGAAACAAAAGAAAAAGGTACTCGTGCAGAAGGGCAGTGGATTTTTACCCTTTCTCATTGGACCCGCATTGACTCTCTTGACCTCATTATTCACCAAGAAGAATGACTAACAAAATGTTTTTGGTCTCGCCCGACCAGTATATGCAACATCTTCGTCCAACCAGCAACCCATACTCTGAAAAGTTGTATGAATTGGAAACTGGACTAAGACAGCTATTGGACAATATGACCTTGGACGAGCGTGAGAAAGCCATGATGTATTCTCAACTGCTTCGAAAGTATCTAATTTTCAAAGAGCAAGAAAGGGAAAGCAAGAAGATCAAGCTGGAAATACCCCAAGCTCCCACTCCACCCTCCGTTCCCAGACCCGAGGGTGAAGTACCTCCCCCCAGATCCGAAGAAGAAAAACCCCCAGCACCCCCTGCAGATGCAACCCCCGCGACCCCTAAACTCGTAACCATCATGTCCCGTCGCGAGTTGCTCTCCTCGGCTCCGAAAAAGGATAGAGATCGTTTGGGTCAAGTGTTGAAAACCTTGCCACCCTCGGTGGGCTGGAACGAGAAGGGAGAGTTGACCATCGATCGCGGGGTCATTCCAGGCTCCAACGTTAAACGTCTACTGCTAGGCTACGTGTCGACAGCTCCCACTAAACAACAAAAGGCGATGCAAGACGCTGGTTATCACCATTTCGTCAGAGCGATTCAACAACAACCACTACCAGCCGAGATCACCTGGGACAAGTTGGAAGACCATGTCGCCCAATAAAGTTTTACGACAATATTACTACGATCCGGGAAAGGCCTCTAGTTTCGGGGGAGCTTCAAAATTACATAGACTATTAAAAAGAGACGGTAAAAGGATATCTTTGAAGGACGTGAGAGGATGGTTAAGTGGGCAAGAGAGTTGGAGTTTATTTAAACAACCGCGGCGAACTTTTGCTCGTAATCCCATCTGGGCTTATGATCTCAACGAACTCTGGCAAGCCGATTTAATGGAGGTGACCCAATTTGCCAACGCTAATAACGGAAATAAATATTTATTGGTGGTGATTGATGTGTTGTCTAAACAAGCCTACGCCGTGCCCATCAAGAGCAAGACGGAGGAGGCGACCATGGAGGCTTTTAAAAAAGTGTTTAACCAAGCCCAAGTTAGGCCTAAACTCTTGCAAACGGACAAGGGGAAAGAATTTTTTGGCGGGAAAATTCGCGCCTTTTTTGTTGGGGAGGGGATTCGTCATTACACGAGTCAGAACGAAGACATCAAGGCGGCCGTGGCCGAACGCTTCATTAGAACTTTGAAAGGGTTGATCTATCGATACATGTCCTATAAAAACACGCATCGATATATCGACGTTTTACCCCAACTATTGCGCAACTATAATCGCACCTGGCATAGAAGCATACGCATGCGCCCTCTGGACGTTAAAACCAAAACTAAAGTGGTGGAAGCTTTTGAGAATCTCTACCCGCATCTGCATCATTCGGCCAAAGCCCCTAGTGGATTGAAGAAGGGTGATTACGTCAGACTTTTGTTCAAGCCGGACAAGTTCAGACGTGGCTACCAACCCCAGTGGACGCGAGAGGTGTTTCGCATAGACGATATAAAGCGTCGTCAACCCTTTCCCATTTATACGGTCGTTGACCTCCGAGGTGAAAGCATCGCCGGCACGTTTTACGCGCCAGAACTGCAAGCCGTGCCGGAACCGGAACTTTATTTAATCGACCGCGTGCTCAAGACGAGAAAGAGAGGGGGTCGAACGGAATATTTCGTCTCTTGGATCGGATATGGACCAGAGTTTAATTCTTGGGTTCAAGATATAGAAAATGTGGCAACAGAATAAGTCTGCGTACGTCTTTATCGCCCAAGTCACCGTTATATTAATCGTCATTATCGCTTGCATCATCAACCTATCCATCAACAACTATAGTTACTACCCTGATAAGATGCTGTGGTCCTCACTCATGTGCAGTTGCATCGGTTACCTCTTACCTAATCCATCGTTGAAGAAAAA
>JAQFYH010000710.1:0-11423 GCA_034694405.1 Scolopendrellopsis subnuda
AACGCTGTTACGTCATCATAGGCAAAACAGTATTGGACAAGTATAACGCACTCTCCGCGTTGTAAATCCCGGAAACAATCGCTATGACGTAATACGCGACCTCCGTTTTAAAACGGCTTTTTTCAGATTAAACGAAATGAACAAGAAATGGGCGAATTAATATTCGAAAATATATGAACCAAAAGCTTTATTATTACACCCTTATCTATGCATCTAACGTTTCTGAGACATTTGATCTTTAATGGTTGGCAGGCCTATCTGTTTCTATATTCTCCGTTATAAGAAATATTTATAGTTTTCGTAACCTCCTGTCGCCATGCAATCAGAAATCATGCAATTTAAATCACAACTTTGTTTCGGTCATAGTCTGAAATTTCATTCAACTTTTTGGCACTTCTTATAAAAACATATTTCATACACATGGAACGGCTTATACGGTCGCGACATCATTTTAAAGCATCCGGTAAGAACTATGGGTGGTTCTAAATATCCTCTCTCTGGATACGAAACGGTTACATAAAATCAAAACCATTACGATTTTAAGCGTGACGACCGAAGGGAAGGGTTTTTCTGGAACATTAAACGAGGGGACACGTGGGTGGGCATGAGCTGAAAAACATGGCGGCTGTCTCAGGGTGTTAAGAAAGATGAGATGTGTACACTGCAATGATAAGCTTGGACAAGGTTGCGGTATTTTCCAAGCTGTGGCCTGGGAATCCCCCCTCTTGCTGTACAACATCAGCTTGGAATGTTGTCACCCTAATCCGACGCTCTAATGACACTGGTATATATGGAGATACGGCGTATGAAAAAGTAATTCATTTTTAGTCGTAGGATTTATTGTTGAAAAAGAATTTTTTTTCTATAAATTATATCCAGCACATTTTCAAGTTTCATTGCACCGAGTATTGTGTTACGTTGCATAGTCATATACGATCATTAGAAAATGTATAAAATATAATTATTCTTATTTTAGAAAGATTATAAAAGACAAATTTTTTTTAAAAAAATGTTTGATTTTAGTGACATTTTTAAAATACGTCATGTGGGAGTACCCATGGGTATCATCGTACTGCAATAACTTCGTTAAAAAGTTACTGGCACAAAATTGCAGACGTGAGCTGCGTAAAACTGAGAATAGAAAGATTTGTTTTACGTGACGCATTCCCGATATTTATTTATTAAATTAATTATAAACTTTAAGCAACATTGAAGCATTGTATAGAATGACAACATCACCCTTTGCAGTCTTTATACCTAGTATTTGAGATGCAATGTAAACTAATAAGATCATGTTTAAACATTTCTGTGCAGCATAATTCTTCACTCTAATTTACTAATACCCTAATCCTTGTGCAAAAGTTTAAATTACCAAAAGTAGTATGACGAGTCTGCATCTCTGCAATATTAAACTACATAGCCTAAGTTTAGTTATTGTGAAACCCCATGTATGCGTTTAGAACAGTTCAACCTTATTCTAAGTTATCGTGCAGTTACGAAGAAAACGCTCATGATATAATACAATTAATTTATTCCATCATGCAACCTCTTTTTCTATAAAACTTCTTTTTTTTTCTTTCTTCTTCATCAATTTGCAAGCTTGTAAAAGACGTAAGAAAGAGTCTTGATGATATTCCTTCACGTGCTGAACCTTCTCCCCCCTCTTCCGTAGGTCAGAGAACATTTGCAACATCTGGATGTGGTGTTTGTTGCGTTGGTCCGTGTTGCTCCTGCGTGATAACTCTTAACGAGACCAAGACATGTAATTATTTTAGGATTATTACACACTAATGAGCAGCTAGCCGGAAACACATTTTTGATGTGACGTGTGGGTTACACATTTGGTGGATCAGGGGGTGGAGATTTTCGTCTTAAAAGATTCTTCCAGGAAAATTTTTTTGAAAAGGAGCTTCTGGTTAATGTCTTGTGTCGTAATATTACGTAATTGGGTCAAACGAGTCTTGTGGGTTATAAATCCGATGCTTCAGAACTTCAGTGCTTCCCCCTCGTCCATAAAAAACGCAACCAACATTAATTTTTTGCTTTATTTTTTAAAATGATACGGAGTAATTTTTTTAAAGAATATCTGATTGAGTAAAAATGGAGTTGGTGGCTGAGTGGTTTAGCTCTCAAAATTGATCAGACAAAATAAACTAGTGTCTTATGGTTCTTGAAATGGACTTTGATATGCTTCTGCTATGTCTCTAACTGTCCAGAAAAGTACTCTGTTCCTTTTGGGATAATTCCCACTGCCCTCCCAACACCAACGGGTTCATTGAATCTAGGGCTTTAGGCGATTTTTGTATGGAATAAAAATAATAATCCGTAGAAGTAACCAATCCATCAGCTTTCATGCTCGCTTATATTCCCCAAGGGTATAGAAGTCGTAGGAGCAGCAATCCCATGTGGGGTCTTCCACTTTTCCCGATCCTTCTCCACCGAAACCAGATCTTCATGGGGAATCAGTTATCTTAATGGACCTCATTTTTCATTTCATTAGATTGAATCAATACTCGAAATTTGATTCCGTAACTAAGTTTATCTGGTGTCATTCATTCAGAATTCTTCGTGTGGGGTGTCGAGGTACATCCCCGAGAAGAAGTCCCTTCCCCCTCCCATTTCTTTTTCATTGCTCTCTTCCTGATTCTTAATTGCCGCGACCTTGATGCTAATTATCGGAGGATGGAAACCAATATCGTCCCTTGATGTTTTTGTAAATCCACTTCCATTCATTAGTGAGCGCTTGATGGTGAGTTCTATTTACAGAAGTATTTATGCCGCGACCTACCCAGGCCCATTTACGGGGTAGTAAAACCATCTCTTCTTCAGCCCCAAGGTCGTCTGAAATCGTAATTGAACTCCATATTGCACACAAGTACAATACGGTAAATCTTTTGAATCCCAGCAGCAGCAGCAGGACCATAAACCAAATTGCCGCGCGCAGTCATATCTGCAGAGACCATATACCAATTTAACGTTCTTTGCTTGATTTCTTTATTATATTATTGGTTAAACTTGGTTATACTTCTGGAATTAGGTTTTCTTTTTCCAAGTAAACAAGCTATAACAACGGGATAAAAATGTGGTTCAGACTCTTGAGTCGGATTGTAAATCATATAGAAAGCACTTTAAACTGATGGGGTTGAAAAATATACGCAGGATGTCCCGAAAAGTATGTCACACTATGAATAGTGGCGACATTTCTAGTGAGTATCCGCTCTGCGTCCAGGGAATATTCAGGAATTGGGAACTCCATTATTAATTGTGTTATTATGCGAACCAAGAGTCGCGGTGTTCTGTTACTTTCCGTCAGAGGCGAGTTTCTGTCCCAGATTATCGCCCTTCTCACAGAAAAAAGTTTGAAGCGAAATGGTACGACCTAGCGGGAAAAAGCAAAAGCTCACGACTCTGGAACGCCGTATAATACGCAACGAATTCTTGGATAAATCCACGGTTAGGCTTTATTCAGACTGCAGATAGTTTTAGAAGCTAGAGAGAAAATGAAGATCACATGCCGCATTTAGACCAATCGCGTTTATTAAAAAAAAAGCCAAGTGTGCTTCATTTTCTGTCTAGTAGTAAAAACTATCTGCAGCGTGAATCCAGCCTTAGGCTGCGTTCACGATACAGATATTTTTACTTTTTTTAGTGGCTAGAGAGAAAATGAAGCTCACGTGACGCGTTTAGACCAACCGCGTTCGTTGAAATGAATCACGTGAGCTTCGTTTTCTATCTAGCTTCTAAAACTATCTGTATCGTGAACCAGGCCTTATAGGCTATAACTGACCTGTTCTGAACAGATTATACTATATTTTATTTATTTGTTATTTATTGAAATGATATTCAATTGATTTGATATTATACACGTGTATTCTTTTATTTTTTCCATGGATACAGCATTTACGAAACCACTCTGTATGATGTACTTCACTTCCTACGTTCTGCTCAGCAAGGGGAAAAGTACTGCTGAGCGAAATCAAGATTAAAATATTCATCCACCTTGCAGACGTAACATATAAAATGCATTTTGGACCCGTAAAGCAGGTGAAATTGTGCTGCCGCTGGAAGCAACTTAAAAATTTCGTTCGTGAGCAGAAGTTTTAAGGCAGATTATTTCCATTTCTAACGCAGTTTCCCATCATTTATATTGTATTTTTTCTCTCATTTTTCTTATTATATTTTGACCGTTTTATGAATTCTTCTTATATTCCTTTAATTCTGCGTGAAGTGTTTTGTGACTTGCTTATAGATCGTCACTAATTTTCTTTTTCCTTTTATTTTTTTAAAAATATTCCTCTCCTTCGCCATAACCATCTCTAGTAAAATTCTGCAAAGTCTTTTCTTGAATTCGTCATTTTGTACAAGGACTGCTTCTATAAAAAAGAAAACAGACTGTCATGAGTAGCTCGAGTTTTAAAGAAAGAATGGTTCCAGGTTAGATGCTATTGTTTTTTGTTTATTAAAAAAAATCGTCTCGAGAAAAGACTGAAAAATATTAATAATGTTCTGTGCGGAAAATCCACTGGAGTTAACAATAGCCTATTGGTAAAATCGGACTTACTAGAGCTGCTACCCTTGATTCCACATACTCCTACTTATATCTCTTATTTTTTTTTTAAGTTATCGTATACCAGGCTGGTCGAAGCTGGGCCACCATTCATGGTTTGTAAAAAAAAAAAAAACAGAACTATACTACGAAGTATACTGTAATATTGTGATATTAAAAAAATGTAGTTTTCACAAATAGATGAGGCATAAGGAAATATTCCTAAGGTTTGAGTGCTGAATTTTTCTCAGTTGAAGAATTAATCCGAATCTTGAATTCCATGCTGCGATAAATTAAAATGGCGCACAGCACATAACAAGTTTTATTTACGACAAGGTCCGGATTTTGATTTTTTTCTTCTGAATGTTGAATGTGGACACCTCGGTGTGTTATAATGCCGTATAGCATTTTATAGGCTTGTTTTGAAAGGAGGATGAAACTGAACATGGTTGCAAATGTTTGTCATATTAATAAACTTTATGATCTCTTAGCTTACACTCCTCGTATCTCTCTCCCGTCGCGTTCCCCGTGTGACAAGCCTGGCATCCCTTACTTCAAGCAGCGGGAATTAGTAAATAAAAACAGACACACGCGAAAGTGCAAGTTCGCTAAAAATATTTCAAAATAATTATGACAGGGGACGCAAAAATATATGATTCAACACATGCACGAATGTGGACGCTTGTAATTTCTTTCCTTTCGACGTGTGAATGGCAAGTGCCGGCTCAAAACTTCGACAAGGCAATTGCCAAGGTTAGAACTATTCCATGGCGCCTGACTCATGTTTTGTACTATAGCAGATAAGTATCCGACAACACGACTAGCCAAAAAGAACTTTGCTGAACTAAGTTATCGGAAGAGCAACTTATGAAACCAGTGGTTTCCGCTCGCCTCATCAAGATCGCTGGTTCAAACCCGACCTAGGACAGTTATGTGGGTGACTGTTCCAACAGAGCACGTAGCCCCTTTAGGGAAATTCCCACCACCCTCCCAAACAGATTTATTGGATCTAGGGCTCCTAATTTAGTCGATATGGTATAGTATGTGCAAGGTTTGCCTATAGGGCACTATTGCCTAGAGAGTCGACACTGGCACTGTTATAAGAAGAAATTATGAGGGTGCGATATCCCCGTCTCTAAACCAGCTTTCCGCCCCTGAAACACAAGATATGACACCTCGAAACTATATAATAAAAGGAGCTATAGCAAGACGTGACGTTGAAATTCCTCATTATTATTATCCGTAGAGTTTTAATTCGCGATAAATCATGTTGATTCCGTGAATTGGTGTCAGAAGAAGAATTTATGCCCGTTGTGGATGCCCAAATAATGTTCGCATTAAGACCAGAAATAAACCGATGCGTGATGCTGGTGCTGCTTGTGATGGAAACAATATTATTTGTATACTCGTATAATCGCATAGACCTAAAGTTTTCCAGGTAAATATTTAAGAGCAGAAGAATCTGATGCTGGTTAAAACAGCAGATTTTTTTATATCTTTAGACTTTAAGTTGGCTATCTGTTCTATGTCTATTTGTAACATGACGCGAATTTTAGAAGAAGTTCTGCCTACTCAGAGTAAAGTGCCGTATTGGGAATAGCACAAGAAGTTTCTGAACTGACCAGGAGCGCTGATTGCTATGAACATATTTGCTACTTGTGCACTGTGCGCTGGGTTTTGATCACATTCATTACGAGTTGACCAACACAATTTCAAATAATAGAGAAACTTCAATTACCAATCATATTGTTTATTATAACCTCGCTACGTCAATGGTCTCGGGTTTGCATCCACATGCACAGATGCACGTTACATAATTATAAGTCTTACTCTCTTACAAATCCCATTTCTGACCATCTTTAAAGCTGCGCAGCTTCCTGCAACCGGCACCGGTTGCAGGAATGCAGTCTGCTGTATCGGTTACTACGGTATATTTTTGGTAATAGGTATTATTACAATTTTATAAAAGAGTACTATGCCTGTTTTCAGGTCAGCTCGTTGGAATGTACAGTTCATCCCCCAGCAGTGAAAGTACGAAGGGCAGTAAAAGCGAACCTATTGAATTAATATGAAAATTTGAATTTACTATAACGTCACGGTATGTTATACATACAAAAACACGAATAATAATGCCATAGGTTAGTTTTTAATTACTTGCCGCTGATTGACAAGGAGACAAAAGAGCAGACAATCGTTAGCAATTTTTTTTTCTGTTCTACGAGGTTCGTAGTTTACGAATTTTTCAAAGTTGACGTGTTGGAATGAAAGACGCGTGGATTGTATTTCTTCCGTAACATCGTTGTTTGAAAAATGGTTATAGTTGGAATCCCAAAAAATATGGCGACGGATTATTACCTGCTTGAAAGAAAAATATTTTGATGGGGGAGAAAATAATATCGAACGAAATGTTTCAGTGTGACAGCTAGAGTAATTGCGAACCCGTTATTGTCGAAAAAAGCGGTTTTTGCCAATGCATGGAAATAAGTTACGAATGTGTGAATGGTGGTCAATTGGTTTAGTTCACTTGCATTTTGACCCGGCCGACTCCACTCCGGGACTCTAACTGTCCGGGAAAGTGTGCATGCCCCAACGGGGTGATTCCCACCGCCTCACAGGTTCATTAAACCAAGAGCGGCGTCTTTAGGTACCGAGAGAACAGTTTCTTTTTTGCACCAGCAGCAGCAGGAGAAACCACATCTATCGCTCTTCAAATCCGGTAGAAGAAGTATAAAGTTTAGAAAACTTATACGGAACCCAGTGGTAAAGTAATTCCTACATCGATTTTGGTGGGAACGCCACTAAAAACCGGATGAACTGGTTGTGTGGAATTAATAATCATCTGGAACATGAGCGGGGATGGCCAAACCAAACTCCCGTCGTTCATTTAACTGGTCCAATTTGTTGAGGGTAAAATAATTGGGTAAGCACCGATTCCATTTGCTACTGTTCTGACATCTGGAAGCTGCATGTTTATACCCCCGTATCGACCTCAGTCCCTCGATACATGGTGGGCTGAGAAATCTGTTGTTCTACTTTAAAAGCATGTGGCAAAAGCCTCATTAATCATTGAAAAATTACAATTTGTAAAAACTCATATCTCCAATCTCCTTATAGACAGAAGAAATTTTTCAGGATGACACAATGTTAGATGATAGTGCAGGTCGAAAGAAAACAGTGTGTTGTTTCCGAATAGAACCTGTAACGCCGATAGGGCTAGCCTTTATAAGCTTTATAAGCGAGGGTGCTCGGAAACCCAATACAACAAGGTGAATGCCAACTCTTCAACAGCAGATGGAAAATTTCATGTAAACAGTAACTTCTACTCCACAGCAGTCAGATACAGTAGTTGTATTGCAATTACTTTTCGTAACCGCACAGTTCCATGCGCAGAGTTCTACGTCTGACCTTTCCATGATTGTTTCCGCCCTCACCTGGGCGACCTTCATCGAGAGAAAAGAGGCATTTGTGGTTCCTTGGTTTCTCGTCGTAATAAACTTTCGTTTGGTTTTCCATTTGCCAGAAGGTGATTGACGTGAGAAAAAGTAAAGCATTTTCTCATTAACACCGTTGTCAATAATGGTCAGCTGATTCTTAAAAACCCACTAGGCAATTCCACAGAGCTCAGTGACGGCAGGTACAACCCGCCCTATAGGTCAAATTTATGGGAAGGATACACACCATTTCTACGGGGTAAAGTCTCTTCGAAAATTAAAGGCAATGTTAAAATATCTCCGGATCCATTATGCTAATCCGACATGCTATGACTTGAATAATATTGTAGCACTAAAAATTACGAAAAATGTAGGATATACATTATACAACGTAGTATCATTAGTATGTCGAATTATCCGGATTCCGGAGATATTAGCATTTTAACTTTAACTGCCTTTAATTTTCGAATAGACTTTTTTATAGGCCTATATACAGTATAGATATATACAATCTCACGCCCTATACGCATAAAGGGATTAAAGGGTGTAGGGGCGACTGCCTACGTTTGTTTGTTGTTAGAGCCGGCACTGACACACCTACAGTAGTGGCCAAATTATTAGAATAATTCTCATTTAAGCTAGATTTTCTTGTTTTGGAAGTAATTTTTAATTTTTTTTACATTTATTACGTCCGTATGCGTACTTTTAACTTTACTCTACTACAGGGAAGTCTTTTTAACGTTTTTAATAATTTGGAAAACCTCGCTTCGTTGAAATGAGGGCCTCGTTGTTCTCCCGCATACTTCGGATTTTCAGGGTTTTTCGACCCAAAATCATCGGATTTTAGTACCAATCAGCTAAATTCTTTCATAAAAAAGTATTCGTTTATTAATTTGATGAATTTCCTTCACTTTTTCTTTAAGACCTCGCAATATTCTTTCGATCAGCTTCATTTTAGAGCTGTTACAGGCCCATGGGAGAACCTGTAACACATGGTCGAAAAAACCCATGATCGTCTTTATAGGGTAACGGGGACGGTGCTGTGCGAATTAATGCAGTTTCCTTGTGGGTACCACTTGATTCAAGTCTTGCAACAGCATGTTCCAAGTTCACGATATTCCATTAATGGAATATCTCGGCTTTCAAAGAAAAAAGGTGATGATCAAAAATGCTGTTATGCATAGCTGTATGATGCCAATTGATCAAAATAGCAAGCAGTGTGACACAAACGTTTGACGATGTTCAACAATCTAAGCACTTGGTCTTGTATTTCAAAAAGTGTATATCTGTATAAGCAAAAGTGCGGGAAAAATACAAATACAATTTTGTCGTGTGTAGGGAGCTTTACAATTTTTGTAAACTTGTAAAATAAAAAGCTTGATCGCACGCACAGATAAACATATTCTTTCCATTGAACGAACCAGTTCACTGGGCCCGGACTTGCTTTTCATCTTATCGTTATACTTACTTTGGACAAATCATAATTGATGGAAAGTCGGAAAGCGGCTGATTTGAAGTCTCGATGATGATCTGTCGGTCCTGGTATTTCTCGACCCTCTCCCACGCTTGATACAACCACACAGATATGGAGAGGCATGTCACTAGAACCTCTGATAGAGGTCCTATGAAATTACACTTCAACTTCATCACTTGAAATTTCTCATTTTGACCAAAAATAAGCTCGAACCAAGTCTGGTTTGCTTCTAAGATACGATTTTATTCAATGAAATATTTTTGCGACCTTAGTTTCCAACCTAGACAATAAACTTTTATTCGATCGAGGTTTCACTTCGTAACCACAACTTACAGTCATTAAAACAAAGAAATGTTAATTAGTCGCCTGGTCAAAACCAGAGGGGCGTAATAATATTCATGAAGAATAAAAAAACGAAAGTTTCGAGATAGAAGCAATTTAAAAATCACTTCATCATTGAACTCTATATAAACATTTCTTTTTTTCTTTGTCGACAACTATAGAAAATATAATGATTTGAGGTGTTCTTCTAATACATAAATAATATACCGTAATTGGGGTTTAATATGAGTTCCGCCGCTCCGTCTTTGACCAGACTTAGTTACAAATGGATCAATATTGCAAATCATGGATCAATGGATCAATATGAAATCAATGGATCAATGGATCAATATTGCAACATTTTGTTTTTGTGGTTTCTATTTGTAACAATAACAAGAAAGTAGAATAAAAATGTTTAAGGTCGCGGTCATGACCTTGATTCTATTGTCTTTCTAACAAACGTTATAACTTTATAATTATTACAGCTAGAGATATGAACAAAAATGTGTATTATTACTTCGGACTTACTCTAAACCTTGACCTTTTTACTTTTTCGAAATATCTATTAGTTGTTTTTAAAAACCGAATTAATTGATTTTGAGCCGAAAATGTTAGGATTCTCTTTATTCCTTGTTTTTACCGGTTATTTCGGTTTTAAAGAGAAACTAATAGATATTTCGAAAAAGTAAAAAGGTCAAGTTTTAGAGCAAGTCCGAAGTAATAACACACATTTTTGTTCATATCTCTAGCTGTAATAGTTATAAAGTTATAACGTCTGTTAGAAAGACAATAGAATCATGGTCATGATCGCAGCCTTAACAACAGGAATTCGAATTTTGAATATATATATATTTTTAAATGCACGTAATGCACGTTATTATACTTGTACAATAGCATTACAACCATATTGGGCTTTTTATGTATAGAAACATTATTATTGATATAATCTGCCTGCTGCCATTGCGATGCATTCAGTAATTCAAACCGTTCTCGTTTATTTTATCTGTTTTATTCCAGTTTAATACAGCGTTTTCCTAATAAATAATATAATGTAAAATATAGGATGACAATACTTATTTAATTTATTTAATCTGATATGCATTTATGAGGTAAAAATTAACTTAAATATTCAAATTTTAATATTCTAAAACGAATTTTAAATATGATTTTTGGATTTTAAAGCCAATTTAATTATTTTAAATATAATCGCAAATTCAAATGAATTACCGGAGTCATCGATTTTCGTTTTTATGTTTTGGTTACCAGATAGACGTCACTGTGAATTTCTTGTGAAACCCTGTGACCATAGTTATGAAAAATTCACAACACGAAAGCGCAGCTAATGTAACTTATTTTCAAAGCAATTTTATTTACAATAATCAGTGTTTTCGAAATTTTTACAATACAGGCACAATATCCTTCTTATTACTCTGTTACATATTTCAATTTCTGTGTTGCATAACACAGAAAGCTACAATATTTTTAGATTACCAGTAATACACTGTATAATGTCATTTCAATAACATGTGCATAAGGTTTTTAGTTAAATAGATAACAGATTGTGTATACAGAATATTAAGAGCAGTTTTCAAGCTTTTATGGCGGGAATTTTGCTCCATAGACTCCCATGTTAAACTTTTCAAAACTTTGG
>JAQFYH010000711.1:0-11423 GCA_034694405.1 Scolopendrellopsis subnuda
TCCTTTTTTTATATAGGACCTACTGGGTTTTTTGGAACCCTATCTTTTTTTATAATGATCAAAAACCGAAACCGAAACCGAAACCGACTTTTCTGAAACCGACACAGCACTAGTTCCTATTAAGTTGATACTTACGTGCGAAGTGTACAAATTAATTTTCAACCCGTAAAGTTCTATCCTGCATAAACCGACGCCTTTTCCTCCGAACCAGTCGCCGTGCTGAATTCTGTGGATGTAGCCATTCAGTGGCCAGGCGTGGAAGAGGGTGTTCGTGATCTTCCCTTTCGAGAAGACGCATAATCCAGAACCTATGGTCCCGCTGTTAAAGAAAAAAAAAAGGAATTATTCAGTGTTTACTTCAAATCTACGTGGTATTAAATTTTAACTCAAATTTTGTAAGAAATTAGTTAACAAACCTGTGGAAGTAATAGGTGTATGGCAGCACTGTATTCGCCTTTTTCGCCATGGACAAATAATCTTCATAACTCCAGACCTGCGGCAAAAAAAATATTATTGTATTATGCAGGAACCGGAAAGTGTTAATTCTCCTTAAAATCCTGCAAGTTGACTTAAAACAGCTGTCTTGGGATATATAGGGGACCGCTACCCCCCTTATATAGAAACAGATCATCACTTTTCAGGCCTCCTGCAGTTCCACCAGGAGGGAATACGATAGGGCGACTAAGTCAATCATTCATGCTTGATTGCTTGCAGTGATCATATGGCACTTGCACAGACCATTACTGGACACTGGTTTAGATTGTTAGGTGACGCAAGCATGGAAATATGTGATCCTTTCAGCATTGCAGAATGCAGCATTACCGCTGTAAGTAACCAGCGAAAGCACCCTCTAGCTGCATAGAAAGGAAGTGTATGACGTTGTAATGGGATTGTAATTTGTACAGTCACTCCGCTTACCTCTTGCAAAACAGCTAGATCGTATTTTCCGGACGATAATTCGTAGGCAGTGGCAGTGATCCGCTCCCTCCTGTCCGCACTGATTCCCGGGATCCCCCTTTAAACAAATATCAAACATTTATCAGCTGTGATCAAAAGACGACATATTTGGCCGTGATAAAAAAATTTCTAACATTTAGCCTATTTAGATCGAATATATTTTAGGAACTTACCAGCAATTTAAAGTTAAAACCCGAATTTTACATTCCATTCTCATTTCAGCTAATTTCACTACGGTTTAAAGCGTTTATTTAGTTATTTTAAATGGAATTTACACGAAAGACACCGATAAGGTCCATTCAACCCCAGTGGAGGTAGCCTAGACACCGACGATGTTTTCACTTTATCTTGCGGGGCATTCAGCTGCGCAAAGACGCAAAGAAGTTATACAGAGCGCTGTAGATTTATTTTATGTAGGTGGCAAATTCAAAATCACATAACCACATAAGTTTAGATAACCGGATTCTCTATAACCAAGCCACCCTGCGGCCCTGCCCCCCCCCCCCCTCTTGAAAACATTTTAATTGAGTTTCAGTTTTTCTTTTCTTTTTAGACCTTTTAAGAAAACTCTGGACAGTCTCTCGAGTCAAACGTGGCACATAAAACAAAAGACCCCTGAGCCCTGACAACATTTATCTCCCCCCCCCCCCAACAGAGACGAAATATCCCTCTCTCGATACCTTGCTAATGAACCCGCTATCCGTCTCTGGTTACCAGTACCACAGAGGGTGGCGCTGTGTTTTGAACTTTGTTCCTACACTCAAAAGGATCGAATATTGAATTAGATGTGATTGGATCATGGGCGCCGCCACATAGGGCCGGAGAGTGCACTTGCCTTTGAATCCTTGGAAAATGGAAAAAAACCTAAAAAACGAGAAAAAAAGGGAAAATACTAACTTTGCCCCCTCTGGAAAGTTTTGGTCCCCTGCCTCCTTATCAGCCCCTCTATAAAAATTTCTGGCGGCGCCCATGGATGGGATGCTGTGCGCGTTTCATGCGTACCATATTGACGAGACAAAAAAAATGATAAAAAATGAAGAGCCGTCGGCAAAAAATGTTGCGTTATATGATATAATATCCGATCCTTTCTCTAAAAAACAGTTTGTCAAAAACGTCCGTCGTCCAGAATATTAACAAAATCGTGTGTTATGCAGCAGTGACCCACCGCGGCGGGGCCTCTCGTGACGAAGGGGGGTCTGACACCACCGTGGGGAGGAGCTACATGAATGCTTGGACTCGAGCGAGTGACTCTTTTTTGCGGACATCCACATCTACCGTAGATGCAACCAGATCATATAAACACAAACAGAAAACACGCCGGGGCGGTGAATATTCGTCTTTAATTTTTTTTAGTAAATTAATTTTAAGGATTTCATTTTTTTTTAACTGGGAGTTAATTTGGTTCCAATTTAAAATAATAAGAAAGTTTTAAAAAAAAAATTATAAATGGTGAAAACGAAAGTTCAAATTCCATTGACGATGAAAATGAAAGCGATGCAGTTCAGTAAATTCGGCGGACCGGAAGTGCTGGAAATGACGGAAGTTCCGGTTCCGAAATGCGGAGAAAACGAGGTAGGTGCTCTTCTTTTTCTCCTTTTGGAACCCTGAGTCGAATTCCCTTCTAGTATGTAACAAATCACTTCGATGTTACGAGTGATTGTATAAATAATTGAAATTTATAACGCAACTTGACCGAACTAATTAAATTTTACGGAAAATTTCGTGCGAATTTCACAGGTTAATTTTTTTCCACGATTATTTCTTGGGTGTAATTCGGAGAATTTCGCAGATCTCTAGATGATCTACCATTAAGTTTTTAGGAAAAGGGTCTTTATTGCCGCGATCAAAATCGTGGATTATCTATTCTTGAGTCTTCCAAACGCAGGAATATTTGAACATGCCGGGATACGCGGAGTAGGTGCGCTAACCCCTCGGTCACAGCAGCTACGTGACTTATCATTAATATAACAACGTAATTTTACTTAAAAATTATTACTTATAGTTTTAAGATAAGATAAAATACAACAAAATACGTTGAACAAGATATTTATATCTCAGGTGATTAAATAAATAAGATGTTGTATCCTAGGACTATTAATTTAAGTCGTCCAAGTTGTATTTAATAACGACCGCAGGATCTTGAATTAAATGACCGGTAACGCACCGGGCAGCATCATCATCATCATTATGGTCCTTTTAAATTTTAAATCACAGACTTGAGGCAGATTGTGCCATGCAGAACTCGATTGGAAAACAAATAAAAATTTTCATTTTAAATGGTCATGGTGCAACGCGCCCTTAATTGCACGGAGCTTGCGGTGGGAAAAAAGAAAGCTAAAGATGTTTGTAATCCGATCTTGATTCTTAATTGAGCACCACTAAAACACGACAAGCGATTTGCCCTTACAGGATGTTTCATTTTGTTTTAATAAATTGCTGCACATCTGAATTACTGGGTACAAGTTTGGAGGAAGGGTAAAGCCCCTCCCCACCACCACTGTCTGAGAGATGCGGAGTTTCAGAACCAAGTTAGCTGATATTCAGATCAGAACTCGTAAGCTCTGAGAACGGTGAATTCCTCGCGAGGTATTCAGTGGTTGAGAACACCTGCGATGAAAATTGCACAATTTGTCTCAATCGATAAAATGCAAATGCACATACAGTGCATTATTTTACTTTGTATCAGGCCTGTAAGAAGGGGGACCAGGGGGAGCCTCGAGCCTGGCCCCCCTGGAAAATTAATTCCTGCGTAAAATTAATTGCTCTTTCATATAAACAAGTTTATATTTGTATTCAGTATTCCTATTCGTTTTTTTATTACAGCATTTTAAAGTTTGTCCCAACTAATTCGACACCCGTTAGTTTTTAATTTTTTTTTTTCTGGGGATGACACTACCGACTCAACAACGGACACCTCTGTTGGCGGTGTATGCATGCCCGAATAAATTATGATGAAAATAATGATCCTGACCTGGCTGAACTCGTAAATAATTTTATGGCTACACTAAATAGTTTTAAATAAAATTAATAACGTTCAAACCTGTTTTTAAACGTACCGTAATTTCTCTAAACTCTTACCAATAAAATTAAGGAAAACATGATTTCTGTACTGGTATGGACAGGGCAGGACAGTTTTTTTTTTCTCTCGCTGAATTAATATTTCTGTATTTATAGCATCAGCTGTGCATGAAAGTTTTAGTACTGTCAAGTTGACAGTACTAGTCAAGGGCCCTTGGTACGTCTGTAAAGCGACTAGCCGTTTTCTGCCACTTTCTACGTGACGATCGCAAGCGTGTAGTAGCGCCCTCCTTTTTTATACCCTCCTTTCTGTTTACCACGGAATGGTGGGGCGGGAGAGCCCCCCTTATCCCACTTTCAAGTATCACAACAATATCGTAATGATAGGGTGTTTTAACGGCACGTAAATAGGTTGCTCGCAGGAAGAGAGAGAGAGAGAGACTTTTTTATCCTCATCATTAAAACCGAACTCATTTATTTAATAAGAGAGAGACTTTTTGGTGTCAACTACGTCATTTTCTATGAAATAGTTAGTTTTTTTTTTATTCCTTTAAAAAGACCAGCTGAATTCGGTTGTATAACATTATCAAAAGGCCTTTTTTTTTTAAAAGGGCCGTTGCTCTGAAAAGGTGTAATAATTTTGAATAAAAGGTAGATACAGGATGATCAGAAGGTGTTTTAGATTTCTGAAAATAAAATTTTATAATCTCATTTATACTCAGGAGCTGCAGTAGTCAAATGGTTAGCGAGCTAGCTCTTCAAACTGGAAAATCGAGTTCGAAGTCAGGTGGGGATGAAAAGTTTGGTGCCCCTCTAGCGTTTTCACTTGGAGTAGGACGACTCCGATAGTCCGCACTCGTGTCGATTGTGGCACGATCCCTGGATTTTTTTCCTCTCGGAGTATTTGGAATGTAATCCTCGTTGCCGTTGGAATACGCCAATACGGACCCGTTTGGGGATGAAAATGTAGGATGGACAGTATAAAATAATATCCACCCTTCCCCCGCTACCATTCTTAACTATACTATAAAAGATTATGCGGATTTGAATGAGATTAAATGAGATGAAATTAATGCGGGCGGGCGGCGGAGTTGTCGCGGCCCGTAACACCTTCCGCGTAATAAAATGAAAAGCGCGATTATAATATCGCCCAACTGGTTAAAATAATCATCATCACACCTGAAAGAAGAAGATGAAAACGATAGCTGGGACCAACATCCACCGACCACGCCCAAAACGCCAGATGAATATTTCGATCTGACTCGCCATTGTAACATATCGCACCGCGCGTTTATTATAATTACTCGCTCCGCGGGAACTTTTTCAACGAGGCAACAACAACTTTATGCTTCAACAAAAAAAGGCGCAATTATATTTATCCAATTCTATAATATAAGAGAATTTTTTTTGAATAAAAAAAGACAAAAATTCGTCCCAGATTTCACGGTTTTTGACCAAAAGAATGAAAATTATATGGTGCGACGAAAAGATGAAAGAGATCATGGTGATAATCTCTTCCGTGTTTTAAGTAATTTCTGGGTTAAAATGGATTAAATGCGGTCCGTGTCCATTGGTTTCATGTGCTGCATCGTTCTTTCTATTCAATCAAAGCCCAAATCATTCAGATTGTAAACTAAAAGGTGCCGTTGTGTCAGTACTCGACTCGCGTATAGTTTTTTTTCTTTGACAATTAAAATGGATTTTTGCTGAATCATGGAGCAGATAACACTGACAAATAACATTTTCAACAATAAATTAGTGACGAAAATACGCGCATGTACCGCATAAGTAATAAAAATAAATATTTTCCGCATTGATAAATCAAAGATGATGTTGATTAGTTGTACAATATTTATATATTTGTAACGGTGGAGTGAGTTTGGTCGCGTATCCGCCATGTTAGGCTTAAAACAAATTAGCAGACGTTCCTTTATCAATAATCAGATTACGGTACCGTAGGCCTAACTGTTCACTCTAAAAAAAAACGCCGAAAAAAAAAGCACTGCTGTGCTATTTCTTATGTCGAAGTTTTAATTCGGGACAATCAAATTATTGTAACCCCTCCGTACCGTACATAATTCTAAACTGGTATAATATTATTTTGTTTCAGGTTTTAATTCGAGTTCACGCGGCCGGGGTCAATCCAGTGGACGTTCTTTTGCGAGCCGGATTTTTTGGACCTCAGCCCTTTCCATACACCCCGGGTCTGGATGCTTCCGGAATCGTTCACAGTGTCGGCGAAAAAGTTACGAAAGTCAAGGTGGGTTTTCAGCGCGCAAAAACTTAAATTCGCGCGCTCTTCAATTTCCGGTTGAGTGAGGAAAGAGGCGCTATGTTATCCCCATACCTCTCTAACCAAAAAGGATAATGCGGCTTTGAAGATGACACCAGATTCCAGTTTAAAGAAGAGCATCCACTAAAATTTGTGATCAAAGTCGTTCACAACCGCTCGAGACGTGATCGGACTACTCAAGTATTTTTTGAACCCCCCGCGCGAAATACCTTTTGACAATCAAATTATAGACCCCCGGAGAAAATAATATATTGATCAAGGTATAAATCACCGTCATAACCTGTAGTTAACACAGATTTTTACCAGCGGGGTTGTTGCTGGTTGCACTCGATATGCGTAATGACTGCCTATCGCACGACTAATAGACCCCTTTTTTTTCCCTTCTTGCAAAACTACATTATTTACAAGTGAATCATGTAGTTAGTTACGTAAAAGCGGTCAAAGTATCACACAAATTTTCAAAATAGCAAGGAAAATGAAATTCTGGGGTATTAAACTTCCATGGAGATATAGTGCAGTCATCTCTGTTGCGACGCTGCTGCCCCCTTGAACATGTATTTGGCGTTTATCAAATTTTATGATCGACTAAAGCCATGTTGGCTGATGTATATCGATCTTATTATCGTGTTTTAAAATCGATTTTTGTAGGCAAATGATCGAGTTTTCTGCAGTATGAGGAGGGTAACGGGAGGATACGCCGAATTTGCCGTATTTAAAGAAGACGGAGTCTTTCCTTTGGACGACAGGCTGTCCTTTGACCAGGGCGCAGCAATAGGAGTTCCTTATTTCACAGCTTACAGGGCACTCATTCACAAGTAAGAACCGCACGCTGCACATTTCTTAGAAAACCATTCTATAAGATGTACGAAATAGGTAGAAGTGTTCTGCTGCCTAGGTAAAATTCATTTGAACCTGCAGTAAAATGTAGGACATCGATCATATTACAATGGAAATGGACCCTCTTAAAACGGCTTTAAAAGTGGATAAAAAAAAGAAGCACTTGCTACCGTATTACTCGTTAAAAAAAAAGCGGCTTGTGATATTCAATATCCGAGAATAAGAGCTGAGTCACCGCGCAACTTACTTCAAAACAGCATTTTAAAAATCAATTATAAAATCGTTTTGTTTCATGGGTGCACGTTCTATAAAATAAATGTTCAAAATATTTCCAAAGCGGTAACTTCGTCGGGATTCGAACCACCTAGGCGTCCGGCGCGCCCATTAGATGGGGGAGGGGAAATGGAGTATATGTTACGCCCCCGGAGCACGCTATTTTTGTCTTCGGTTCGTGTAAAAGTCATAATACTGTACAGTACGCAGATGACGTCACAAGCGCTATATCATACGAGGGGCAAATGGGTTTTGCGCCCCTAGCACCGCTAATTCATATGGAAAAATCCCCCCAATAGGCCAATACCCAATAAAAATACGAGTCCCTATACCCAATCCCATGTACTGTTCATGGGCAACTTATAGGGCAAGATGGTTTTTGGTTTGTTTTCCTCCTTGGGGCTATTGAGAAAAGAACTTTTCCCCTCATCCTGCGTCCGCCCTGCTCTATCCAGTACTTTTTACATACAGATCCAATATACTGTAAACGTTGTTGTTTTTTGCAGAGCAAAAGCACGGCCGGCAGAATGGGTTCTGATCCACGGTGCCAGCGGGGCCGTGGGGGTGGCAGCGGTCCAAATGGCTTCGGCCCTGGGAATGACCATTTTAGGAACGGCCGGAACCAGCGACGGAATGGAAATAGTGAAAAGGGCAGGAGCCAAACACGTCTTCAACCACAGACACCCCGATTACACCAAACAAATTCAGGTATTTTGCGCCCCCAGATTAATCGTTACGACGAGATCGTTACACCCCCTATAAACTTTTTTTTCCACTGCCTTAGGAGGTGACGAGAGGGAAAGGAGTGGACATCGTCCTGGAGATGCTGGCGAATGTCAATCTGGAAAAAGATATTCAACTAGTCAAAGCCAAAGGGCGAATTATAGTAAGTTATCTTCTTTTTAATTAAATCTTGTTTTACTCGTATAACGCACGAATCGGCGCGCAAGTTGAAGGCGGGCAATTCTAATAAACTGTAGTTGTAAAATAAATCATATTGGATTATTGAGTATATAGTTCCGTCAACTTACGAAAACTACGGTATATAAATTAAAAAAACACCCATTTTGGAAATAGCGTTCACAGCTGGAAGTCTATTTTTATGATTTGCTTTAGCCCATTGATTGGGACCCATCGGGCCATCGCTAATTAAGGCGCTGATCGCAAACGATCATCAATACTGATCAAAGAATCCCGTATATGTACAGTATGTCCGCCTTTATAAAGCCACGGGGTACATCCAGATATTTTAAAAGATGATAAATTACATAAGAATGTGAAACGACAGCTCCTGTCAATAAAAATCTATTCCAGATAAATCTAAATAGCGAGGTAACTGCATTATATCTCACCATCCTCTTCCAACCTAAGAGAATATTCAATTTGGAGTGGACCCGCATTTCATTTTTTTTTTTTTCGCCTTTGGGCGACTGCTGCCTTTCGTTAGAAAAACAATAAGTTTATTGTTTTGATCGTGATGGATTCAATAATTGCCGCGTTCAGATTGATGACAGAGAATGAAAATCCATAAATTATTTTTACTTGATGGAAAAATAATAATAAGCTTCCAGTTTCTGAGAACGCGGGTTGATCATTTTCATTCTTCTAAACTACTGTCTTATAGCGTAAAACTTTTGCAATTACCGGTATTAATTTTTTAAATTTTATTTAATTATCTATCGGTTGTTCTGGAAACTCGTTTAATTTCTTGCCAAAAATAAATCTGTTTTGTAAAATTAGGGATCGGCACATTTTCTCGTCTTGACTTTTTGAGATCGAGGCCCATGTAGCATTGTAAAGAAAATAACTCAAACTCGTTTCTGCCTAATGGATTGGATTCTCTTGATCTCTCCTCAAAATTATTCAATTACACAATTTTATACTCAGTAAATATTAAAAGTTTATAAATTAAAAAAAAATATATTTAAAATCGAGATTCTCGATCTTTTTTCGATATCGCGAACGAGAAATCATATTCTCGTCTCGACATCTCGATACCGATCCCTATGAAAAATAAACGTACAAGTCTTCCCATGACTGAAAATTATTCATTGGTCAGTACGACTACGACGCGAAGTTTTTTTTTAAATAACTTGTTTTTACGAATTTTTTGCATAAAAAATGCATTTATGAGTTTTTTGTTTTTGTTTTGCAGGTGATAGGTTCTCGAGGGAAAGCCGAATTGACTCCCGCTCTGATGTTGGCAACAGAATGTTCAATAACTGGACTCACTCTCTACGCGGCGGACGAGGTATAAAACAAAATTAAAAGCTTTGACGAAGAGAATTAAAAGTTGCATCAGTAATTTATTATTTTTCCAGAGCGAATGGGAGGAGGCGGGAGCGGCCATCTTGGCCGGGATCTCCAGGGGGTGGTTGGACCCCGTCATTGACAAGACCTACTCCTTGCAAGACGCGGGCCGAGCGCACGTGGACATCATGGATGGCAGCGGGGCCAGGGGAAAGTTGGTGCTGACCGTGCCGCAAGCGACGGTGCAGTCCATCACGGCAGGAATCGAGATCAAGATTCAATGCACCGACATTTAAATCTCCAATTTTATCGTTATATGATCAACTTGTGATGCGAAAGAATCTTATAATTTATTGTCGAATTCAATTTCGCTGAAAAGTTACGCTGAAATGTTACTGTAAAAATTTACGCAACTTGACCGAACCATAGAATTTCACACTATTCGGATCCAGTTAACGCATTAATCAATATTGCAAGTAAAATTTTCAGCGAAACTGATTTCGTTCCAAAATTTCTTATTCTTTTGGATCGACGCTCTTTACAGTTTATAATTTGTCAACAACGAAGCTCGAAATAGGATACTGGTAATTTAAATTCACTTTTGCACAATTTAATTTTATATTTATTAATCTTGCAGATTTTTTTAAAACGGAAATATTAAGAATTTGACCTGAAAGATCGGAAGTTTTTTTTTTAACCTGAAAATAAATACGTGAATTTATCTGCCATGTTTAAAATTGTAAATTACTGTATTTTCATAAATGTGTACTGGTGATTTTAATATATAATTCAACTTTCTATTGGGTTGTCTCGTGTTTTTTTGTCGACAATAAACATCTATTTGACTTTAAATTTATTTCTTTCCCTTTTTCAGATTCTTTTTAATGAAAAATTTATAATTTTTAAATGCAATCTTGAAATGTATCAGCAAGGAGAAGAATTTTATCGGAAATAGATTTTCGTTTGCCGTGACCATTTTGTACGTTATTCACTATTCTCATGTGAGGATTTTATTCCCCATCAGTTCCGTTGCGTTGTACCACTCCGATTGGTCGAACCCCAAAGTTTCCAGTATGAGATTGGTCAAACGCAACGTGACGGAAGAGTGAAAACCAACCACTTTACCTTTATACGTCGAATTAATATTATTGGATGCATTTTAATGCTAAAGGCACCTCCACAAGAGAGCACAAGTGTTTAAATTGTAGAACATGGTCGAACTCTTGTGTTGCACATTTTTTTTTTATCAATATTAGAATACAGCAAGACCTGTGCGCCGCAGTATTTTTTGATTGTCCACCTTTTTCGTAAAAGTACGACACAAAAGTGTTACAAAATTGTGACGAAAAAATTTTCGTGTGTACAGTGGCTGAGACGATGTTATCGTATCCTCTCTGGTCCAGGGTTCGAATTCCGGCGGAAGCAGGGACTCAGGAACTAGGGGGTACATGGGTACAATGTACCCCCCTAAAATCGAAAAATGTAAGGAAAAGGGTAATAAATAAAGGAGAAAATTGCAAAAAAAAAAATTGTGTACCCCCCTAAATTTCAAACGTTCCTGAGCCCCTGGGCGGAAGGATGTGGGGATTTAATATGATACCCACAGCAGTTTTTTCGAAAGAAAAAAAAAATAAACCTCGTCACATTAATACAAATTTAATAAAATAATTAAAAAAAAACTGTTACGTTTTCAGCAACTGCTGCGAACATCATCACTCGACTTGAGCGATTATTTACATTAGTGAACAGAGTCCGTTTTACTAGTAAAATGTTGAGATGGGTTACATTCTTCTCT
>JAQFYH010000712.1:0-11421 GCA_034694405.1 Scolopendrellopsis subnuda
GCTTGTCCTTTAAGAGAATACCTCTGTGGAGCGAGTGGCATTTAAACAACTGCGTTTTACTAACTTATTTTAATAAAAGCTCAAAATACGCGTAGCTTGGATAGCTGACTGGTTTCTATTACGTAATATCCATCTGAGCTGTAAAAACCTATGACAGGATGACGATAAGGTCAAATCAAAGTTCTTAGTATATTGACAAATGTGTAATGTGTATGTACCGTAGGTGTATGTACCTGCCTTCAGTGAACAAATAGTGTCCCTCTGTTGACAGAAAACGTAACTAAGATTGGTTCCATGCCGTTGACCAACGGAGGGAGATGGGAGATCATAGAATGGTTAGATCATGGTAAAAATGCAAAATATTAATGTCGGGATAGCAATTCAGATAACTTGTTTAATTGACAATTTTTTGAATAAGGCATACCCAAATGGAGACCAGAGGCCCTTTAAATTTGTGTCCCTTTGAATCAATCCTCAAGAGCTTCAGGCAATGGCTAGTTGGGTTTCGATCAAGGGTCCATTCGATAAAATGTTACTTTTGAAACAAGTTGTAAGCGATCGTTCTTTTCTGTCACCCTGTACACATGACTTTAATGGGATTGTATATATAGAAAAGGTTATTTGTTGTCATATAACATGGGACATGGAATGATAATGGATTTTTGCGTATAGGTTATGATATAGGAGTTTCGTGTTATAAAAGAAATAATGAGATGATTTGTTCTCGCGTGCCAAATTCACTGAGTACTAGCATTAATTAGGATTTTCAGGAATTACATCGTGTTCACTATCAGCGCTAAACCTACCGCTTGTAAATAATATCAAATTAAAAGTTGTCGCCTGCATGATAGATAGGAATTTTCACGTCCCATAGAATAACAGCAGGGATTTCGTACAGGAATTAATGGAAATTTAACACTCAAAACAGCACCGTTCTAACGGAAGATTTTGCGATTTCATTAGAATAAAAAAATAAAACGAATTATTTCGTAAAACATGGAAAGAATTTGGAACCCGAGGAGTTACGGTGTAGTTGAATAAGAATTACATTTCTTTAAAATTTTATTTGTGATATACGACTGAGATATTATGTTGGAATGCTGGAAAAAGTTGTACGATATGTTTTTCATCACGCACGTCAATGTTAAAGAACACATTCTTAAATTCGATACACTGGAAAAAGTGAGTGATTTAATCAAGTTGCGTTAATGTTTTTCAGTAGCTTTTTGGCGCATTCTTAGATAATAAGTTATCTTTTCAACGAAATTAAATCACGTCAAAAATAATCTCTATTCTTTAGCATAATTAGCAAAAATTGCCACGTAAAACTGTAAGTCAGGGATCGATTTTTAAATGGGCTGGAGTGAGGGAACATTAACGGTAACTGCGTTGTCAGAACTCATGGTGAATGTGGACCTGGGAGGGTCACTTTTTAAAATGGTGGTTGATGGATGCTGGGGACTGGCGTTCTGGATGGATGAACTGGAGGTAAATCCCTAACACCCCTGGTAAACCCAAATCCTGCCTAAATACGTAGAGGCTAGAAAGATACCAGATAAAAGGATCATTTTTCGTTAATAATGAATGTATCCAATTTTAATAGTGGATAATGCTGATGGGCTTATCTAATACCTTAACTTTTTACGAGTAATTTTGGATAGGCTCTCTTGTAGCTACTATCGACCTGCTGTTAAGGTTATTCTTATTTATTGTGTAAATCTCTCGAACGACTTATTGTCAATAAATAAGTTCATTGAAGAAAATTTTCTTTTTAGCCGCGTAAAACTTGGTTTACAGAGAAAATATAAATCGTGAAAATTCTGGAACTATTTCGTACCTAGTATTATATTGCTGCTACTTCGGTTGCCATGGAAATTGCGACATTGTTAGTTGAGACATTGTTAGGGGATTTCAGACGCGTCTGCAATTATGCTTATAGCTACTGTGTATTATTGTCTAACTGCAGCCAGACTTATTAGAACCGAGATGTAATAATAGATAACGGGAGAAAATAATTATACCTAATTCCTTTGAGGAAAAAAAAATATTTTCTGCAGCTACTACATTTCAGGTACGGATCTGAACAACAAAGTGCTGTTGTCTCCCTTAAAGATGCTAA
Source organism: Scolopendrellopsis subnuda (assembly GCA_034694405.1). NCBI lineage: Eukaryota > Metazoa > Arthropoda > Symphyla > Scolopendrellidae > Scolopendrellopsis > Scolopendrellopsis subnuda. Next base: position 2,120 of record JAQFYH010000712.1, read on the forward strand.
GGAATGGCGCAAGTCTACAATATACAGTATCTTTGATGTTTTCTTTGATAGAATACGCTTTCTAATTATAGTCGAAGAGATTCCATTTTAAATCTGGCGTCAATTTATTTTGCAAATACAATTTTTACTGGAGCCTATGTCACTAACATTAACACATAAAATTCCCCCTGGCTGTTTGCTTCCGCGCTAAACATTTAGTCATTACGGTGAAGCCTACGTTAACAAAATAAGGGGCAACATTGAACAATGAAAAATTCTGAACATAACTTGCACCCGTATGATTACTGCAGGCAGCACTATCAAAATATGTCTAGGAGTAGCCAACTCGTTATAGCGTAGCTAAGAATGAAAGGGGTGTAAGTTCTTGGTTTTGACATTTTGCTTCTAAGATATTTATGTTGCATATTATAAAATATTTACATAAACTAACGGTAAAGTGACTTAACCAAACCTGAGGCCATGCAATTCTATGATAAATTCGAGAAAATTAATTTTGTTACTCCTCCCGCAAACAGAAAGGATAAAAGCAAGTTTCAAAACGAATAAATGTATTACTCGGAATATACGTACAGTGTTCATTGACTCTTGGCCCGATATATCGATACCCCGTATATCGTGTCGTGACCACAAAATATTCGCGTCGCGGACGCTTTCTATTCGTTCTACTAATCTATTTGAAGAATCTTATGCTCAATTAGAAAGACGAAAAGAAAAACTTAGAAATTGACGAGCCCATTCTTTAATAGCAAAAAAATAGCTGCGAGTGTTTAGTTTGCTGAGTGAAGCACAATTTTATGCGAGACGATTTTTTCGTGTGTGCGATAGTTTAGTGCCAGAGCAAATAAAAAAAATCTCCAGTTGCCGTGGACACACAATAGCGTGAAGAGAACTTAAGGTTTAACCGCCCGTTTTACATTGCTGATTCTCATATTGTGTAACGGACAAAAGGCAATGTGCCTTTCTCGGATAAGGCCGTGAGCTAACGCACTAAACTTTTATATGTAACAATGTCTGTTTTTTCCCCCCTTCTTAGAAGAGTCTTTGAGCAAAAAAAAAGAGAGAGAGAGACCAGTAACAATCTGGAGAGTTAAAATATGCATGCTTGTATATTATTATATTCTGAAAAACTCGTATATTATAAAGTTTCGAAGTATAGATGCAATTTTTTTCTTCCATGTTTTTAATATCCGGTATAATGGAGAATAAAATATCATGCAAATTTGCTTTTACCTACTTATACAATGCAGATCGTATTATAGGTTATAAATGTTCCGTACATAACAATGGAAAGTAATATAGTACAGCACAATATAGTGCATAGCAAGAAATGCATTGAAAATGTAAATAATGGAGAAAGAAATACGGATATTTAACTACTGAGCACGGTAATTTAGCATTACAGTGCGATTTAATTCATTTTCTAATTCATTTTTAATGTTTTTGTCGAAAATTACTCTGTAATTTTTCCGTAATTTTTTTCCAAAAAGACATGAAATGTCTGTCAATCTATTTCTCGATGTAAAAATTGCAAAACAGTTGTCTGTATTGAATCACATTTAAGTCCAGTAGCAAACGGGGCATCAAAAGCCTTCAGTCGGCATCATTATGTGGGAAGCTGTTTTGTGATCATTCTAACGTTACAACCAGGTCACATAATTACTTGCCATTGGTTGATACTTTAGTTTAGACTATGGTTAGACAAGCCTTCTTCCTTACTTTCCTTAGCCGACTTTCGTTAGCCGTCTAAGGAACGTCATTCAAGAGCAGCAAAGGAAAATCCCCGTTTAGACAGCCGACTTTCGTTTGCTGCGTTTGAATGGACGTTCCTTAGACGGCTAACGAAAGTCGGGTAAGGAAAGTAACAAGTTAAGGAAGAAGGCTTGTCTAACCATAGTCTTTACTCGTCGTTGAGAAGATGACTTACCGTAAACGTTTAGTCGTTCTTCTTTTCTAGCTTGACCGATGTTATTGGTTGCGACGCATTCGTAATCGCCGCCATCTTCTAACGTCACGTGGCTGATCTTGTAGACGCTGACGACGTCCCCGGATGTTTCCGTGTGGGTGGCGAATTTAGTTGAGCTTGCGTTTCTTCCGTGTACTATCCAATTTACTTCCGGAGTGGGATTCCCGCTCGCGACGCATTTCACGGAAAATGTTGATCCGGGGCGAACTGGAACGTTGTACGTCATGTGAACGCGAACGGTAGGAGAAACAACTGAAAGAGAAATAAAATACAATATTAATCAAGGTGCAAATCCAAGAGCATCTCACCGAATAGGAGGAAGTCACGTCCCCGCGAAATTTAAAATGAAAAGAGTTGGTACAGCACATATAGTTTATTTAATTAACGTATTTAGTGGAATATCCTCTTTGGCCGTTACCCCACTTGGGCTCGCCACTCACGTTTGGCGTCTGTGACCAAGGAGGATGGCGCATGCGATCCACCCTGCCCCCACTACCCTTCGAAAGAAGGATTAATAATGTGGGATACAGTTGAAACAAACGAACAAACAAACACATGTTTAGTTCAATTTGTTTTATACGCGAAATAGGATGAATCGATGCTGACTGTTGAGATATATCTTCTCAGAGACTGATTGAGTCACATCTACCTTCCTAGTCCTACATTAGTTCTCTGTATTGTACTGTATCCTGCGTATATTATAAAAGCCCAAAGCTGCGGTTAGGCCTATTACTCTATTAATAGTTTACATATGCAAATGAAACAACCGATTGTAGATATGAAACATATACAAGAGCTTATCAGCTTAATGCTCTACAACGTAGCTGTATCGCATATTAATTAGGAGAAAACGCATCATCAAAATAAAAAATGGATCCGCGAGGAAAAGCTGGAACGAGCTTTTACGGAACAGTCTCGTCGAGTTGTAGAACATCTTTAAAATAAATTCAACAGCACGGATAATCTAAAAAAAAAAAACCCCATCGTATCGACGTGGTTATAGTACAACAACTTGCAGAGAGAAATCTCTTACAAATGATGCGAATTTGGGTTTGAAAATCGATATCCCAGGTCTAAAAAACATCTGTGGAAAATTTATACTCTTTTCGTTATGGCCTACCGGTTTTTTCTATATGTGGAGATTAGGATATATTTTTAAAAAGAAAAAAAAATCCTTCCTATCGGAAAAGAATTCTTTTACCGGCCTAGGCGGTAATGACTTGGAAAACTTTTCCAAGGAAAGAAATTCTTCGATTTTTGCCATTACTGAATATTTTTCTCTCATAACAAAGCAGCGATATATATAAAATGTGTTTTCTAAAATGAAAATCTCGTTCTATTCAAAAATCATAAGCTTATAAACACGTTTGAATTATACTTTTTATCGCAGATGAGAAAAATCGTAACCATGGTTGCGGAATTTCTGCATTTGTTAAGATTGACGTCGTTGCATTGGACGCCAGGCATCATAATGACAAAGAAAAAAAAAATAAGACGTCGTTATTATTGCAAAAGAAACGATCATTCGTGGGTCGAAAACCGACTGCTCGAGAGGCTGTGTGTGTGTGTGTGTGTAAACCACAAGGAGAGTTATTTTAAGTATAAAATGAGTCTCTTTTGTTTGCGGAAGATTTATGGTTCGCAATTTTTTGGAATGTCGGAACTTGGTTTCCTTGATATTTGTTACAAAACTGATTTAGTTCATATTGTTTGACTGACAAACCGTTTCGTCGATGGAATTTAATGTTGGAATTTTTTTTATTGTTATGCGATCGTAATTTACCGTAATATATTTATACTTTATTGGAAATTCGATTAAGGAGGAGAAAAAATAAACTTATGTATTCTTAAAATTCTTAAAATATTGATCAATCAGTCGAATTAATTTATTGACTAACTAACGGAGTACGATGCCGACCGAATTCACTTGCTGTACGATACCAAAACAACGACATGGGATCCGATTTTCGTCTTGACTTCAGTAAAGTCTTTAACATTACCCATTGAAAAAGCAATGCCATAAAGACGGACTTTATACCAGCAGACGAAAATCGCGCTCCTGGCTTCAATTTTGAATATTCAGATGGTTCCAATAATCTACATAATTTGATGGCTGCTGTCTTTGGTTCTGATTACTGTAACCTAGGAGGAGATTATTTAAACTGTATATTCGTAACTGTATATTCGTCCAAGCTGTAACAATTGCAAATTACGTAGTAATAAGATATTGTTTAATACTCGTAGTAATCTAAAACTCCTTAAATTTTCAGGTTAAATTTAGGCGTTTATTCCATCCCATTAGAACACTACTTTAATTTAGCTAATCGCTTTTACCTTAAAAGCAATGTAACAAATTGAACTCTTCTTTTTTTTTTCAACAGACAGCGCCACGAATTTATCCATGAATTAATTTAAAAGCAACATGATCAACTGAGTGATCACTGATCATTATTTTCGGAAACTAAATATCGAATTGTTAAAAGTGAGATGAAAAAAAAAGAGACGCCTCCAGAGAATTCTGAAATCAATATATCTCTATTTCGAGAATAGATATATCCAATTTTTTTCATCCCCCCTTTTATTTTTTCGAAGAAAACAAACATTATTTATTTGAGGCCCGCAGGTGTGAAGTTTTCGATTCTACTTAACGTAAATTAAATTTTTCCTATTCTCAGCAGAGAAAAACCCATCACACCTCGAGAACCGCCACAATATTGAAAAAGGCATTAATAAAAGTTTTATTTTTATAGCTGGTCGTATAAGCTTTCATTAACAATTTTTCAGTTTAAACCTTTCTTTTAATGAATGTGTAATTAATCATTTTAATATAATACATTGCCTTATCAGGCAGGCGGTTTGTAGATATCCCACACTCACAATTACGAGTTAGAAAATATCAAACCTAATACTTCGCACCACCTAATCTAAATAATGAAAATTTAGTTTTAATTACTTTTATTGAACGCAAAACGGTTTCTAGTAAAATCTAGCGAATAATAAGAGACCGTATGGGAGATATTTTTTTTTTTCAATTAAGACTGGTGAATCTTGAACGGTCCCTAATGTATAGGATATTCCAATTATATTCCAATCAATACGTAAATATTTCGGAATTTTTGGTCTCCAGCAACATAAAACTTAACTTAAGGCTTGCTTGCATGCATATGGGAATCAACTTATCCAACTTGTACTCGTACAACCAATATAGCAGTTTATTAAAATAAAATTAACTGCTCTATTGGTTGTGCAAGTTGGTTTAGTTAATGTAAACATTAATTAGCATGAACTACTGTACAAAGTGTATCGAAATAAACGTACTACACGTAGGATACCGAAATATAATCCGTATAATCTTGGGAAATGTTTTCATCTTACTCGTTTGGGTGCATTTCTTTTTAGCCACCCCTCATATTATAAACATTTTTTTTTTGCAAAACCAACTTATCCGATCAATAACAAAAAAACAAACAAAAAAAAACTTCGAGCAAAAATTTCGAACATGTTCGTCTCGTTTAAATTGCGAATTGCGATACAATTATCCAAATTCAGCAGGTCTTTCGAGCATCAAACGTGAATTTTCTCAATTTCTAAATCTCGTACGCAATGCCCTTTCGCCGTTATTTGTTGCTCATCCCGTGCTGAGAACAATATGTCAGGAGAGGGAAGCGCTGAATGTTTTTTTTTTCGATCAGAAGAAGCAGCAGAAGCCTCCGAGGAAATTCTATTCCTATGTAAATTGACGGCTTCCTCGTGGGGATTCTGCAGCAGCCCACTAATGCCTGAAAGAGTATAGCTTTTGTTGCATCACGTATCGATATAGACAATGGGGCTCCTTTTCTTTAACCAAAGCAGAAGCCCTTTTTAAAAAACACCAAACTAGACTTGGCATGCAAGAGCACTTCATACATCAAAAACCACTATAACATGGCGCCGAGAAAAGGTAGAGGGAAAAAAAAAGAATATCGCTTATAGGGAAAGAAAGGTTTGAAAATGCAGTGATCGAATCCGTTGTGAGATGTAGAGCATTAAACTGCGAGAAATGCCTACTGAACCTGATATTAGGTTCACCGGTTTAAAAACAAACCGGTGTTTGTTTTTAAACACCTAATATCCATATCATAGGTGCCCTAGATCCAATGAATCTGCAGGTGGGGTGGGAATTCCCCGAAAGAGGGTACCTAACTTACTCTCTTGTCCCAATTTTAATCCTGTCAATGTGGTGTCGACCAGATTTGAACCAGTGCAGCCAGACATACACGGTACACGACTTTGAAACACATCACTAAGGTGTTACCATAAAAGTGCAATAAAGAATGGGTTCTTTGAGCCGAATTCAATGTAGTTTAGCACCACCAAGACATTAATTTAAAAATTCCAGGAACAAAATAACTTAATACTTAAAAATATTTAACGAAACCATTTTTCGACGGTCTTTAAAAACTGATTTATTTTTGTATCTCAAAACATTACGGAGAATTAATTTTCGTTTCGAAGTTGATAATTTAATTTAACTTTGAGTGGCACACCACTTTCCACTTAATTTTTTTTTCCTTAAAAAAATATAGTCTCTTTTGCATGTGTAATGTTGATTGGCGTTGCGATATTAACGAAAAGCATTAGACATCCATTTGCGTCTGAACGCGGCGCTGCGAACGAAGAAGAAGATAATTCAATCTAGACTTTTCAATAAACATTCAGGCAAAAGAGATATACGGCAAAGTTTTAAAGCGTTTTAACGATAGAAAACCACCTGTCATCTCTCTCTTAGGCTATTACAACACTTTAACACATTATATCCACTGATTGCCTTTCGGCCGCTGCAACGAAAATAACGGGTATGAGAATAAATGGGATTTAACTGTTTTCTCAGCAAGGCAGGCAACCGGCTGCTTTATACACAGCCTAGTGCATATTATACTCTTTTCCTATAGTTGTTTGGGCTCTGCATCAGTGTCAGAATCAATTTAGGATAAAGAGAATGCTTTTGGCACTAGTCCAACGTCCAACAGAGTTGCTCGGCCGGTCCTCCCGATATTTATTTAGTGTTGCCGGGTGGTCCCGACGAAATCAAGTCCGGAGTTCAATAAGTTTAGTTGAATAATTAGGAAAGTGCTACAATGCGATTTGGGCCATTATACGAAACCGTAATATTGATCTGCGAGGCGCCGTTTGAATAAAAGGGGCTAGTTATAATATCGAAAACCCAAAGCTCGCACGAAAATTAACGCAGTTTTAAACCCCAAAGGGGCAACTTCTGTCGAGAAGCAAAAGCTGCGCAAATCACCCGACTGAAAATGCCAAAGAGTACCGGATGTCTTGACACACCACGCTGATTTGCCGAATACGGTACCAGCAGCAGCTGCAGGCTGCTGCTGTATATGCGATAATTAGTTACTGTTAATTAATGCGTTTCAGATTGATATTACGCACACTTGATAAGGTGATAGTTTTAATTCAAAACAAACAACTAATTAATTTTGTATTGCTGAAAAAAATAATCAGTCAAAACGGAGACAAAAATATAAAAAGTATTTTAAAAATATAATATCACATTAATTATTTTGTGCTGAATTCCACATTAAATTATATTTTTATACAAGCCGTGAATTAGTGTTGTTTAAGCTTAGATTTTAACTTTTTATGTAGGCCAATTCTCGAATAATTTACAAGTTTATCGTTTTATTTTCTATTACAATATCAACGAATATTATCAGACCTAAGTCAGTCTCTAAACCTGTTTCAACTTCAATTTCAATAGGCTCCGCGTTTTCTATGTAGTAGAACTTTAGCCTTGTTTTTATAACTTATTTCCCATCCTCCCTTTGAATTCTCCACTAACTACAATAATAATATGCATTTAAATTTGAGTGCTAATGAAAGTTGCAGCAGGACATCGCAAATTAATAAAGAATCATTATTTATATAAAGCACAACATATTTTATCTTAAGTCGTAGCGTCGGTTTCGGATCATTTTATGAAACTATAGATTTGCTTTAGAAATCATCCGTTTTATACATTAGATACATTCTTATTATACGATTGCAAAAACATTTCCCGCGTCAACTAAAGAAGCCGAAGCCTGGCGGGTTCACCGATTGCTCGAGAAGGAATTACTATTTCGAACAACACCCCTTTTGAGTGAAATATATACCTAGCATTACTCAATTGTCAAAGCGAGAGTCACAACTCAGTTATAATTCATTTTATTGAGTGATAAAATTCATCATCATCGTCAGAATCTAATCGATTTACTGTGTTTCTGCTGGTCGAGGAATGATCCGTTGGGTCAATAGGTTCATTCAATGTAACCGCCGAATTAATTATAATTAAATGACGCCTTTATACGTAGTTTATTTTGTGCGCAAATCTTTTGAAGACGAGGCACTTCGAGAGAAAATGGCAGAACCAAGAATCGACAGAACGTGAATGTCTTGTTACCTCTAACTGTTTACCTATTGACTGTATTAAAGAACACCCGAGTCCACAAATTTCAAGATTCGTTTCTTAAAGTAATTAATAAACAATACGGTACCGTAGATCAGAAAGGGAAGTATATAATTCACCTATTACTTGCGCAACGTGTACGTTGTCGTTTTATGTAGACTCTTGCGCAAATAAAAGGTGTCTAAATATAGGTTTAATCTCTGGAAATAATATATAAATTATTGGAATTAATAAAATAATGTTGACAGAAAGTGTTCGTGTTAGATACGAAGTTATTTTTAAGTAACGCGGATAGCACGTTTTGCTACTTTGTCGTTCCAGATTTCATTCTATACAAATAGTGGTTATATGAAAACCTAATCGCAAACTATAAATTACAGTTACAGCCAAATATTAAAGATGGGGACTTCTGAGTTTGACATTCGAGTAAATTATTCCCTCAGAAGAAAGATTTAGAGTTTATTGAAGGAATTTGGTTTTGACATTCTAAAATAATCATGCTTACGGATACTGTATAAGTGAAAGCACATGCAGGGTGCAGATCATGACAGACGGCGGAAGTAAAAATTCTCTATAATGTCGACATGTCAAATTGAATTTCGCACAGAAAAAAGCAATATAAGTCATGTATAACATTATAATATTATACCAATACCGTAAGTTATAGTAGGTTAAATTATTATTCGCGTTTTACTGTTTACCAAACTCGATAAAAAATATCAGTCTTATTGCGAAAACCAGTTAGACCTGGTTCACGATACAGATAGTTTTAGAAGCTAAATAGAAAATGAATCTCACGTGACGCATTTCAAAGAACACGGTTGGTCTAAACGCGTCACGTGAGCTTTATTTTCTATCTAGCTTCTAAAACTATCTGTATCGTGTACGCACCCT
>JAQFYH010000713.1:0-11413 GCA_034694405.1 Scolopendrellopsis subnuda
GACGCATGCGCAAATCGCTCCAATTGCTCCCCTAGCTTACAGCCTACACCCATACCCATAGATGTGATTCCCCCTTAACTTACGGGGTATACTCCTCCAAGAGAAATCTTCTTATATCGAATACAATCTTTATCGGCGTCGTGCTACGTCGTGCTCCTGTATAAATTGCAACTTGCTCGTAACATGTTGTGAGACAGTGGAGATTCCAAGAAAAACAGAGTTGAATCCTGGAGAAACCCACTCCAAAATATGCGAGTCAAGTATTTAGTGGATAGGGTGGTTGACTGGTCTCTTGCTCACTAAGACGTTATAGGCGAGAACTTGGACTAAACTTCTTAAACATGGTTGCAAAATGTAATAACAAATTTTGGAAAGCTAGAGTATGAATGCAAAGTAGATAAATCGTTTGATGTTGACTTCATATTTTCGACTTGGCGTTTCTGAAAAGATCTTCGTATACGGAGCCCTGCATCGCAAGAGACTGTAATATATGATCCAAAGGAGATCGAATGCAGTATCGAAAGAGAAAAGATTTATGAAGGAAATGCATTTGAGAGAGAGAGTGCAACTTGAAAGGCATCAGCAGAGAAGAGATTTCGCGTATTATGGAGTTATTATATTGATGCAGTAAAGTTGTTGGACTGTGGCGCGGTGACAGACAGAAATGACAGAGACTGCGTCCCCTGACTGCATCATATCGTTCTTTCGGCTTTTTATACCATCATCAAGAACAATATGAACAAAAATAATCGATATAAGCAAAATGTGGGTCGCATGAAAAAATAAAGATCTTGTTTTTCTGCCCCATATAATTTTTTTTATCGGATTTTGATCAAAAAATTTTCAACTTGCATAAACATGATTCGCAATATTTTTACGATCACGACATATCGCTTGAATGCACGCAAAGCAAAAGGTGTAATAATGTTCTCATTATTAACGCCTATTGGAATCGTTGTTTTCTCTGCGGACGTCTTCACAGGGTTGTATCATTTCTAACTGAAGGATTTCAACCCATTTTCGATTTTCGATTGTGAGGTGTTACACAACTTTATTAAAAATTTAAAATCGGGTTTACATCGTCAGCTATAACGATCACCCTAAATCACCGATCACCCTAAATCACCGAATTTAAAAAGATGCCGAAGGTGGGTATTTTAAAGCCGAAGCGGGTATTTTCGGATGCCGAAGACGGTCTTTCAGTGTCTACGGTAGGTATTTTAATGCCCAAGCTGGGTATTTTTATGCAAAAGCTGGAATATTCTTTCCAGGCCCTGTAAATGACTATTGACATCAAACACTTTCAATTTAAGATGATGAGTATATTAGCTCTGGATATTCTTTCCTTTAGGGTTGTTGATCTTTCTGATTATTTTAATCGCTTGAATGTTGGCAATCGAAAACAGTGTCGTGAATACTTCTATACACGTCGTAATTGATAGAAACGACACGAAAAGGTTGTCTTTTAGAGGAACAAAACTTTTGGTTTTTGCGTTAAACTGATGCCATCCATCATTTTATCTTGTCAAATAACGTTTCTCCTTTCTTTTTTTAAAAACATGATAATGAAATTGCTGAGCATATAAACCGAAGCAATAAAACACGGTTGGGATCAGCCAGTTTTATTTATTGATGTCCAAATGCACTCGAGCATTTTCTGCAGTCTACCATCCAGATTTTATTTATTTGCCGGATGGGGAATGATATTTCGTACATGACAAAAGTGTATAAAATGTTAAAGGCTTTATACTGGATTTTTGTTCGTCAGTTTTATGTTTGTTTTATTTTTTCACGACGACGCCATTATGGCGTGTAACATAGTCGTGTACAGACACTACAGACTATACAGAGTATCTATAACTGGCGCTCAATGTCAGTGTGATTGCGCCACCATCTGTATTGACATCCACGACAGAATTAAGAGTTAAGATGGTTCGATTTACTCAACGTGGTTACTAAGGTGGTTGATTATGTACTGACTAATAGGAAAGTTTCTGTTTTGTTGTTTTTTAATTTTTTATTAAGTTTTTATTAAGTTATTAAGCATTCGACATATAACTAAATGCAATATTGTGGTTTGGAATATTAGACGATATAGTCGAGGATGAATTTGCTAAGCAATGTTCATGAGCGATAATTGGATCATAATCAGAGTCGGTGATATTTTTAAATTAATGAGCATATTTTCTACATTGACTTTCTGAGTTATTTTTATAGCTTCCTTTCAATTCTATTTTGAACATAAATGTTTAGAATCTCTCATATTTTATTTTTAAAAAAACTCGCGTAAAAAGCAAAGCATTTGTAATGATGACGGATTTCTTGTTAATATTTATTGACAAAATACTAAATATTATTATTATACTGATTTGGATTTGGAATTTTGGATTCGAAAACAGCGCAATTAATTTTGCGTTTCTTTTGTCAACTGTCGCCTGGATATAAACGGATGGGAGAATTTATATTTCTCGCAGTGGTTTTTCCTACAGCTGAAACCCGAGTAAATTCTGCATTTTAAGATTTAGTTTTCTGCATCGTGAGGAAGATACGAGATTCTTTCATTCGCGTATAACTTACTCTGTATTATGAGACCAGTTTTAGGGGGTGGCCACCACTACAGTTTTCCTAAAAATTTATAGCGGCTTCCATTTTTCTATATATTCCGGAGAATCTCCATTATATACGTTGTGGATGCTGGGGAAAAAAAATAACAGCCGACTCTCCGGCGCCCAGACGAGACTTCGGAAACTGAGTTGCCAAAAATTCGCGACTTGTTAATTTAGCACCAAGAAAAATTTGGTTAAAATTAATATTTTGTTTACATTCTGGTTCTGGATGTTATACAAAACACGAAATACGAACATATAGTTTGGAATAAAACAATCACTAAAAAATGCCCTCGCCTCCATCCAAGGACCACGTTGGCCGCTAACATTGAGTTTCTTAAAAGTTAAAACGATAAAAAAAATTACTTGCTTTGGTTGCCAACATTTATTATTTTGGTTCCTGAGAATCTGAGATCATTTTAATTCATTTTAAACAACGAATTTTAAACCGGGACTCCTTGTTGAACTCATCCTGCTGACGAGCTGAGAGGACGATCAGAAGAACAGATCTTTGTAAAATGAATTGATCTCAGAAACTAAAAATAACTATTTTAAGCAACCAAAGTTTATTTACTAAAATATTATTTTAAAAACTCATGTGTGTAACACCGCCAATGTGGGTCCTTTATGGTTACGTTGTATGACCGCGCGTAGTTCAATTAACAGTGAGATAAAATTTTTGTAATAGATTCCTCGTGAAGGCAGTTCGTTTATTTTGCTGGTGAATCTTTTTAGCGAATGCTCGACGGAGGGAGAGACCCCTAAGTATAAATTGAAACAATGGCCCATAAATAAGAGAGATAAGCAACAATTTATTGATCTCGTGTCCTCTCTCCACGGACGCCGCAAAGATACAGCGCAGGTAAAAGTTACAATTTAGATACAATCTTTTCTAACTGATTTGTTTTATAGCCTTTGGAGCCATTAACTCGTATTGCACGTATATAAAAACTTCGCTTTTATTTAGATTTAAATTAATTTATTAAATTTAGTTGCCCATTATATTATTCTCGAAGCCTTCTAAAAATAAGATATAACAGCGTAGGCATCTAGCGGATTTTATCATTTGATATGGCATCACGTTTATAGTTAATTAATTTTTCAGCGCGCAGCGTATTGTGTTTGGAAGTTTATATAAATAATCATGACGAGAAAAGAAAATATTTAATTAATATGCAGCATTGACTCAGCAGAAAATGGAATTTTGTGCTCACTTCATCTTAATTACTAACTTATTTTTCTCTTCCCCCATCTAAATTATTTTGCCTAATTGGGCCGTAACGCATTTACCTTGGTCATTAGCAGGCTGTTAGAAAGTTCAATCATCTTTACTGGGTATACTGCTGCGGTATTTAGTTCTTGTATAAATGTTGCTCGTTTGTAATTTCGTTTAAATTAAGTTCGTCGTAAACCCCATTCTTTTTCCATTTTCTTCAAGCGAATTAGTTAATTAACAAGTAAAGGAAACCTTGAGATGGTGTTGATAAAACGTCCTGTTTGCTTACCTTAAGTTTTATTCAGTGGAGTTAGACACTGAGTTGGAGAGACTGCTCGTTGTGGCCCCGCTCCATTCAACAAAAACGTCGAAGTTTATTAGTATATTCTCGTACTATTTGCTTTAGATGGGAATATTGAATGAATAAATAGACTGGCAAAAATATTAGCCCTCCGGTATATTATTATTCCAACGAGAGAAATTAAGAATATATAGCTAATTCATTTTGATTTAAACAGGATAAATATTTACAGAGCGGATGAAACATTTCATTAAAATCTATTATATGGGAAATTTGTCGATACAGTCAGAATGGGCGGGTTATAATATTATAAACCAGTATTCTGTTCTGACATATAAGTTTGTACATTCATTAATTACTCCATTTTACCGGAAAAAAAGGTTTCGTGCAACATCGTTCGTAAGTCGAAAAGCAAATATTGCGAGAACGAAAAAAGGAAGGGTGATTGAAAAGGAAAATCGGCCTCTCTCACCAGACTGGCTTTTATTTATTGTAGCAGAATAACAAGCCCGTGATTGATCTATTTAACTCCCCCCAAGAGAAAAATCTGCGAATGTTTGTTTTACCAAAGGGTCCGTGATTTATTTATCCATACGTAGATTTTTAGACTTTACATATTATTATTTTGGGGAGGATATCTGCTGCTGTTCACTTTCACTGACTGGTGAGTGGTTTTCACTTCTTCTCATGGTCTCCCCTGCCAATCTTGCTGATGAGCAGCATGCATTTAGAGTTGCGAACTTGCGATTGTGTTCAAAACTTCAAGGGACAAAGGTTCAAACCCAATCTCGGTTGGCCATTAGAAGAAGTGTTCGGAAATAACAGTTTTGTGACTTGAGAATGTAGAATGGAAATTCGAACTTATAGCATCTACAGAGGATGTAGTCTCTGTCTTGGAATAGTTTACAAGTTTGATGTTGTAAGTCTATTCTGAGGAGGTCAGGATCGACCCTTGGTATTTCGATTTCTGCTTGTAGAAGATGTGTACGAAATATGCCTAGATTTTCAAAAAATCAAAAGGACCGAAAATCCTTTTCGGTGAATGCTGCTGTGCATTTTTTTTTATGACACATCATCCAAGTCTTCAATGTATTCATATCTTTCCACGACTGCATTATTCTTTTGAATAACATATTCATATTCTCTTCACTCATCCGCGCGGTCTTATTGAATAGCAACTGCGCTCCGCGACCCTATGATTAAAGATTTGCTGCAGATAGAATTATATTTAAAATCATCATCTATTTTCGCGTGGAATTTATACAATATAATAGTGCAAGAAAGCGCGCCTTACCTCGCGTAATATATGATGTACGGGGTTGTCGGCTCCGCGACGTTAGACTAATTATGTGCGATTTAAGGCTTTGACTTCCCCGCGTCAGGCGGATTGAGGCTTCAATACTTTCTGTTGAGTTCACATCTACAAAATGCAATTCTCCTACAGTCATGACACATTTTGTAAAATGGCCCGTTCATCTAGAACCAATCTTAGTTACTTTTTCTGTCAACAGAGGGACTCCTCGAACGCCAAGTTACTCATTGGATGTCGTTATCTCGCTGCAGGAATAGTTCTCGAATGCATGAGGATGTGCATTTGACAGTAACGAGTACGACATCTGTCATAAATTTTATAATAAGGATGATACAACTTGTTCGTGTTACACTTATGTCACATCTCAGCGCACTTTTGACGCTTGACGCTGCACATGCGCAGCTCCGATTTCACACGCAGTTCCTTGGAACTGCGCATGTGCAGCGTCCAGCATACACGTCAAGCGTCAAAAGTGCGCTGAGATGTGACCTAGGCGTTAGTCCTGCTACTGTGTGTGGAACTGGAATGACCACATCACACATCTAATTTCTATGGGAGACGTGGAATCTTGGATACAGGATACACGTATGCCTGATGCTCCCGATGCCACTTTTATACAGCAGCATTTATAGGACAAGAAAAAAAGTTCTTTCAAAAAGTGTATACACATTTAAGTCTTTTAAAATTGTTTTTGAATCCGAAGAGGCGGCGCGCATTGAAACCTAGCATCAGCATGCTCAATCTCAATTTGCTGCGCCCTGGACCGACGCCGGAATAAAACTTCCAGCTCCATAAAGATATGAAAACATTTTCGTTCTCTTATATATAAAACGCCTAGGGTTTACCCGTGTGCTGTTTGTCTATATCTGACCTATCTATTTTCCATCAATCATTGGAGTCGCACTGACGCCGCACCATCTCCCTTCCGTACCTCGTCGCCCTGTAATGCATTTCTAATAGTACCGTCATTATTTCCCTGCAGAGATTTCATTTTTTCCCTTTCTTGTTCTACAAACTAGGAAAAGGTTTGCAATGATCCAAATTGAGACAAATAGCTCAGCAAGAATCCGCTACACGATCGTAAAAGTTGAATGATTTGCCAATTGCTATTTTATGTATCTTAGACATATTTTATTTATACCCTGCTGTCATAAAGGAAGCAGAACATCGCGCTGATGTTGCATTTTTCCTTTCTTCTTTTAAAATTCAATCGCGTGATCTTAATTTATTAAAATATTAAATACTTACTGAATATATCTTGTCTATAGAGTGCTTAACTTGTCTATTGACAAAAATGGTATATTTCAGAATTTAATACAGCAAAATTGGAGGAAATACATGATTCCTCAAATCTAGAACAGTCTTTGCGGATGGGTCCTTCGTCTGTTCATGAAATTACTGAATTCGATTTGTAAATAGACTGCACCTCTACACTACATGCACATGTACAGAGTAGTGACTGTAGAGTACATGATTGTATTTTACTGTCGTTGCTACTCGAAAGACGATGCGACGATCGAGTGATATCAGGACATCACTGAAAGAGCAGTCTGCTGAAAGTTCAACGCTAATATTGTGTAGTTTCAGAATTCAGACTAAATTATATGGATATGAAATTATGAATATAAAATAATTATATTTCTATTGCAAATCGTTTTAAACCAACATTAGAGAGAAAATTATTATTCGAAATTGTACCCGCGACTAAACAACGCACCTTTTACGACGAACTTCGTGCGAATTTTTTATTGGAACATAATAGGCAAATTCTTCTGGAAAATTTACAGCTGAGTCCGCTGTTCGTTACATCACCATTGTTCCCGCGCTGGAGAAGGAATTCCAGGACGATGAAAGCAGATTAAAAATATAGGAATTTTAGATAATATACGATAGGGGAACAAAATTTATGATGTGACGAAAACATAAAACACACTTTTTTTTTGCAAGAATTTTTTTGTGTAAATATAAAAACTTTACAAGAAATAATTTCAGGGTGGCCCCCTCGTATCAAAAAACCGCAGTTCTTATCGCAACCCTCATTATGATGTAGACCGTTGGACTTGAACTCATCGTTTGTGTTTTATTGTTTGAAATAATATAGTTTTTTCCTCTGCATGAAATGCTCATTTGACAAGCCCCAACGTTACAAATCCAGATCTTTTTTGTTTGATATATTTTTGATCTTTCCCCGTGGTGTCCGGCCACAGATGTTGATCGCCGCCCTCGTAGGTCTGGAGGGGGTGGGGGAGATATTCCGAGGGGGTGTGATAGCAGCTGTTGTATTCTGCCCCTATATATACGTATCCATCATCTGATCACCTCACTCCACTAGACTTTTATTTCCTTTTTCTTTCTTAATTTAATGTTTTTCCGCTTCCCGTTTCGAAATATTATGTCCCTCTCTCTCTCTCTTTTCTTTTGCTGGATATTTTCTACGATTATATTCTCCTCTTAGAGTTACCAACTGATGGTCTGATGTTGCTCAATAAATATTATTGCCATTTAACTTTCACGGTTCTAACATTTCAAATGCTGCTGCGACGGTGAAGTTTATGTTCGATATTATTTATTTATGCTGTGGATGGGAATAGGCATTTTTCTTTCTTCTCCCACGAGCTAGGGAATATGTAAATCCTTTTCGGGGACGGGATATTAGCCCATAGTGTTCCTTGATTTTCATTATTTAACAACCAGCAAAATAGGAAGAATATTTTGACAGCAGCAGCAGCAGTTAGAGAATCGGAAATGCAAAAGTTCTGCGAACGAGCTGCGATGCAACATACGTACAACTTTTTCTCTTCCTTCCTCATGCATTATGCAGAGTTTACACTGTTAAATAACTCAATTTTATCTTCTCTATGAACAATGGCAATTTACTGAGTTTATCCAGTTTTAAAACTAATTAGCCTATTTCATCTTTGTCGCATCCAAATGCATCAGAGAAACTGCAGAGGATTGTGTAACATGGTCAAGTTGAACGAAGATTGGATTTTCAAAGAATTTTATTGTTTTCGTTATCTGCGAAGGTCGGGCCATAAGGATAATTTATATTCTACAATCTGACAATGTATATATTATACTGACGAGCCATGTTTAATGACTTCAAATGGCATAAATATTATTATTATTTTAGCTTTCAGTAAATATTTTAGCAACATCCTTATTTTCAGCTGATAAAAAAATATGAATTCTTTTCAACACCATTTTGAATCCGCTGGTATTGTGCTGTGCATTGCGGGAAGGGGACTCAGCTGCTGATATTACCCCTCTCTTTTTAGAAAGCTTGACGATAGCACTGGCAGGCTGCGGATGCTTCCCCGCAAGGCGATCGTGGATTCGTGCTGGACATCACCGTCAGGCTTTCCAAAAAAGGAAAGTACAGTGATATCAGCTGCTGATTCTTACCCCTTCCCACGATCGAATCCAAGAGGTGACAGCAGATATAGAATAAAACAAAGTTTATAGTTCTAAATTACCCGTCATTGTGCGGTACTGATCTTCAGAAGAGTTCCGTTTTATATTACGATGAATTGAACAACTTACGTAATATCTACAGCTCTTACAAGTCCTTCACGGTTGTCGGAACGTTTCTCTTGATCTTGATCAATTTTTTTTTCGAATCCAGCAGTACCTCAGTTAATACTCGTATTAAGAGTTCCTGTTATTAAATGTAATTACACCCTCGCTGCATCAGAATGAATTTGAATGCGAGTTATTGCACCGTGTTAGTGCCATGTTTATGAACAACTGGCTGCTGCATCTTTTGCTGTGTCATTCTCAGCAACATCCAACCGTTTGACTTGATCTTTTATTTATTATTTTAGACGCGATCATGCTTCATTGTTAATGGTGGTGGACAGCCAGCTATTATATTAACGCCATTATCATTCAAATGCAGCAGAGAACATTATTTATTTGCACCTTATACGCGAAGCTTTTATTCTTTTATCTTGGAAAAATCCTGTTGTAAGTGCAATATCGATAGTGATAAAACGCGGTTGCGGATCGAGTTTGAGCAGACATTCATCAAGTCCTGAATAAACGGCATATTAGATTAAGACGTAAGATGTAGTTTCTTTATAATTTAGCATCAGAGCTCATTCTCCTCATTGTCACTTAAAACAGCAGGCTCTATTTAACTGGCCAAAGATAAAGCAATTCTGATGGCAAAGTATAAAGTGCACATTAATTTCTGAAAAATTATTACCATATACGTTAAACACGTTACGTGGTTAACGTAGACTCGTATTAAGTTAATGCTTTAAGTTACGGTACTGTTTTGTTACAGTACCTAATTGTCAGGCTGTCAGCACTCATCATGCACTGACGTTAAAGTTAAACCATGCTGTGTAAAAGTCGTGGGCACCTCAAATTTGTGTCAAAACCCACACCATGTTGTTATCGAAATCGAGAATTTTGTTCTGAGTTTGATGCAAACTTGAGACGTCCATGACTGTATATAAACATTAAAACAGTTTTGTTATTTTGAACTGCAATGGTGAATTTTATTTCTGTACATTTTGAGCAATATTCATTTTCCATGATGGAATACGTTGAGTTTTGAAATGCGGATTAGGACAGAGTTCATGTGTCTTTATTAAACATTATGGGGTACATTTTGTTGGTCTTAATCATTCTGCAGAGGATCTTCTCGTGATAATGACTCTCGTCGACGAAGTACCTTTCAGTTTGAAAAATAATGGACCGAGGAACGAAATGAGGATGGATTGAACTCTAATGTTATTAATGTTTCCCGTGAGCAAAATTATATGAAACCGAGGCGAAGAGAAAACGATTTCGTTCCATCATTATGGAATTTTTCATGTTCTTTTGCACGACTTTACAAAGCAGACTTTAGAAACAGTATCTTTCCGCGCCAGGAAAAACATAGAAACAATCTGCCACATTTTAAGAAACGGTTATACGAATGGGTGGATTTGGGAGCAATAATGAGGAGTTTTAAGGGGAAGTTAATAATATATTTTTTAAAAGAGATTGACCCTTAAATTACCGGAGTTGTTTTCATATAAAACGGGAGACTGCGTTCCGCTGCTGTATAATTAGACATGTGCGCCGAAGTGTGTTATTAGTGGGTTTTGCGGCGGGTGCAATTATGTTGATGGAACAGGTGATGAAGGCGATGAAAAGATTCGAAGCATTTACGACTTTCTTCCATGGAAGAAACACGGAAAATGAGGCAAGTGTGGGTTTTACAAATGTGTTTACAATCGGAGTTTTTGTGCCATTTAAATGCACTCTTATATTGTTGACATTTTATAAAACACAGCAGTTACTATACTGTTTTCCATCTCATTCCCTTTTTTTGTGGGAAAGAACGACTTTTTCAGTGAAAGAAACGACGAATTTGATGATTCAGAAAGTTACTTTATGCAGGTCTACATAGTTTTGAAATAAATGTACAACTTCGGGAATCGGGATACAAAAATTGCAGTACGGACTAGTTATGTCAGGTTTTATACAGCAGCTCATGCATTCCATTCTATCAGCAACCATAATTCACTGTAAAATAGCAATCCCGCTATTTTTTTTAATCTACCCATCACCAGCAGTTCATATACCGGTATATTACGGTAATTCTTGCCATTACTACAGTAGTAAGTTATACAACTGGTACTGTACAGTGTGCACACTGTATACAGTACCAGTTCATGGTTTTGATTACCATGAAGTTACTCAAAGCTGTACAGCTTTGAGTAACTTCATGGTAGTCAAAACCACTGATTCGTAATGGCAGCAGAGACTCCGTAAGAGTCACTAAAAATAGTGTTCAAGTATTTTTTCCTAGTTTAACTTCTTTACAGTTTCTGTTGTTGTACTCGAAGAATCAGTACAGAAAATGCTAGCACTGCTTTTTGGAGCAACGATTAAAATAGTGTCTCTTTACTTACTAATAGGAATTGGGGACCACATAAGTCGCTCGGCGTCTTTGGGTGGACTTTGGCGACTTTTCCGGCCCT
>JAQFYH010000714.1:0-11404 GCA_034694405.1 Scolopendrellopsis subnuda
TTTTCCCAAGAAAACCAACAAACATTGGTGTTTGTTGGCCGCCAACCTCCAGATTGGAGACGGCACTTAAAGAAGAAAGAAGAGAACTCTATAACACCTTAAAAAAAAACTGGGAACTTTAACTAATAAAACAGGGTTCGATGCACTCCTGGAAACTCACTGCCTCCAATTTCATAACTAGCGAAAATATTCTAAATGATTAATTTAGGCCACACGAAAGGTGTATACGCGAATGACGAGAAAGAAAGACTATCCAGTAGACAGCAGCCTCGCTCAGACGCCAAAGCCAAAATTATTTATTGATCCTATTTTTTCTACTTCTCATTCATACAAAAAAAATTTGCAAAGATTTTAATTAAACAAAACGGTAATAAGATTGGAAAAAATAATAGGAAGGTACGTCAGCGTATAATTTTAATTAAGTCATTGTTGAAAGTTAAAATTAAACTTGTATTCTTATCAATAAAAACAAAGGAAGACAAATAATCTAATTTATTGTTTTGACAGCAATTTAATTTTTTTTTCAGTGTTTATTCATGGATTTCGGAGGAAATGCATCATGTTATCCGAGTATCTTTATCTAGAATTAATAAAAAGTGTGCGATTGCAGCCGTCACATACGTTGAAATGGAAACAAATCAATCCGTTGATAACAGTACTATTGCCTTCTACAATCTAGAAAATTCAATTACTCTTTTACATTATATTTGATAGGCCCCGTAAGACTGCTATTTTTATTTACACAACAGAAAGAACATAATTGTGTTACATTTTTAGCTTGTTGGTATTTCAATCTTTTCAATTGATTTTATTTCATTACAGTATTTTATATTTTTTACAGTAAGAGCTAATAATAATTTTGGCGAGATACATTTTTATTTGTCTGAAACGAAAGGATTTCAGGGGAACGAATATTACTTTTCCACTTCGTTTTAAAGTTGGTATAACAAATCACATTCCGTATTTTATACTGCTTAGCACTGCAAGAGAATAGGTATTAAAAGCACTTTCTAAAACTCTTCTGGAGTTCAAAGTAATGTTCACGTAGGATTTTAGAAAACAAAATTCGACTGTTGGGAACTGTTGGAAATGAATTTCATGATATCAATTCAACAAAGATAGTTTGGTTAGTTGTAAAAATAAAAATATTGCTTCTGTAACTGCCAGAGTCGAGAAACCTCGACCTTTCTGTGCGGACAGCACAATAACTCGTTTTTACTTAAACAAACGTAATAAGGATTTAAAAGTATGCATTAGTTGAAGATTCCACATTCCCCGTTCAACTTTATACCATTGTCTTACCGAACTTTCTGAGTGATAACAAATCACCTTCGGTCTTAGAACTTTATTCAATTCTGTAGAACAAATTGATAAAGAAGAAATTGCTCATTGCGTAGCCAACGTTTGCGGTATACCCAGTACTGTTAGTTATTTTACTGTAGTTCAGTATACGTGTACAGGTCTTGTTTTTCTTGTTCTTCCGCATTCAAAATTGCCAAGCACAAACTGATATTTCCCATTCTGGTGTGTCCCCAAGTCAGTTCTCGTCAGTCAATTTATTGTGACTTAAACCTTTTAAGTTGTTTATTGCACAACTTTCTGAAAGTTTTGTTTCAGTGTTCTATAAAAGCTTCGGAAGTACATTTTCGCGAAATATTTTATTTTCTCTTATAGTCACATGTGAAATTCTAAAATGGACCGATTTTTATAGCTTCCATCTCCCTCTTCTTTCTCTCAAAAATATGTCACAACTCACCAGTCCCAATTGCCATTAAACTGTTGTGATTTATAACTACAGCGTAATGTTCTGTGGTAACTATAATGTACTCGTACTCTAACAGTACGAATGCGTGAAAGAGATGTGTAAATTTGAGACTTTACGGTGTAGATAAAAGAGACTTCAGACAACAATTTGCGCCCATCATAGGAAGGCTGCTATAAATATGCGTAGACGAATACGGTTATCACGATAATTACCGACCTGCTTATTCATTTAGCGTCCAGCGTAGAATATAAATACTATGGACAAAAATTCTCTATTATGTGGCATATTACTGAAATTTCAAGGTAATTTCAGAAGTTCTCCTTTTCCTAACATCAATCAGCGTTTAATTAAAGGGTCATGTCAGCTGAGAATAACAACTGTTCTTTTAAATTTTTTGCAAAATTAGATCAACAATGTTGTAATACTACTACGTAAATATATACGTAATATTGACGGTTAGAACCTTGTTATTCTCACATGATCACCAGATGAGATAACAAGGTTCTAATTGACAATTTTATTATTTTTCGTAGCAATAATATTACAACCATCTTAATCTGGGGGCCCTGATCTGACGTGACTATATTCAACGCGAACCGGAATTAACGCGAACGTTTTCCGCTTACGCGACTGAAATAGGATTCAGTAGCAGTCTTATCAGTACTGACTCCTATTTAGCAGTCGCGTGAGCGGAAAACGTTCGCGTTAATTCCAGTTCGCGTTGAATATAGTCGCGTCAGATCAGGGCACCCGGTTTTTATACTCCGTACGTAGCTTTCTCGACAAGTTCATTAGACCTCAGGATCCGGCTGTAACTTCTGAGAGTGTAAGATTTTAAAAAAAATTACTGAAATAAAATCAATTAACATACTATCATAGCTACATGGTCTTGCTTATTCGGGAATGGATTTGTGAGAAAAAAAATATGTTTTTAAAGTTCATTATTTAATTGAATAGCAGATGGTAATAAACTACAGATGTAATTGCTTACGTAAGCCATTTTCACTAATTACCAAAGCCATATAAGTTCGCTTTAAGTTTAATATATCTATCTAACACTGTGTTAAATTTAATCCAAATTGAATTCATGAAAAAAAAGTTCATATCCGTTGTAAGTCTTTCTAACTACCTTAAAGTAAACATGTTTTGAAAGATTCTCTCTCAAAACATGATCATTCACCCAGAGATTCGACGAAATCCTAAACTAATTTTTATGGGTTCAGGATTTCACGACATCATAATGTAATTTATCACGTATCAATAACAGGTTTTCATAATTCTTTTTCTCTGTATAAATTAAGGTACTTGCACTGGATAGGATAAAAAAAATCCTAGCAAATGCGTTGCAGGATGACATTCAACGACCAATCCATATGAAAGGAATCTTGATTAATTATGTCGCTTCTATACAAGATTATTTCAAAACCTCTAATTAGTTTCATGTTAAAGAAGCTTTAATACTGCGTAAACTACTATGTCAATAAGCATCTTTTTATTACAAATTTTTCGAGTTGAACGTTCGATATCTGTAAGATTTTGACACTTGTAGTGCTACCTAAGTTCATTACCTCACACTCACACCTCTCAAACAATACAGAGTATTTATTAATAGGCTACTCGTTACTTCGGTACCGTGTTAAAATCAGAGTTAGTGAACTTTGCCTGAGGACACGTCAGGGGGTTATTAAGGGGCGGGTGGAAGTTTCCCTTCGCCCTTCGGCATTCGAAAATTACAGCTAGTACAGTACTTTTAAACGACCACATAATTGGCTTTATAATATCTTAGTTTGTTAAAAAGATAATAAATAAATAAAATTATTTGCTTTATTTTGTCTATATTAATTGTTTGTTGTTTCTGAGATACTCAATAACGCAATTCGTCCTGTCAGGACGAGATCAACCAATCAGAATTGGCCAGATTTCAAATTTTTCGTAAAATGAATTAAAATTATCTCAGAAACAACAAAAAAATAATACCGTATAGACAATCTAAAGCAAATTAGTTTATTTATTTATTATCTTTTTAACAAACTAAGAGTATATAAAGCCAATGTGGTCCTTTAAAAAGTAGTGAAGAATGGAAGAAATAGACAAATATGCGAGATTAGCCGAAATACAATTAATACATAAAGGGTTACCAGTAATCTTTGGCTCTCCTCACACCCCCTAATACATGGATGAATACTTGGATCGCAATTATAACTATCAACTATGATAACTGAGACAGACACTGCCATACATATCGTGAAAACGTGATGAACCAAAATGGTGGTTTCTGGTCATTGCTTATCTTTATAATGGAATAATGCAAAGCTCTCAGGCGAGATGCAATAGATTCTACAGTAAATAGAACGGTGGTTTAACCGATTATAAACTCTGGAGTAACTTATAAAATATCCAAAATGAGCACTACGGTTTTCAAACCTATCAAGCTAGAAATAGGCACTGTTTAAACAGCAACCGTACTTAACTCTGTTAACTCACAGGCTCTGCTTCACTCTCTTCCAATTACAGAAGCAATTGCAGCTTTTTATTATGCATACCCAGTACATAGCGGAAAGATAGTGAATATATGCGTTTTGGGAGTAGTTAGAGAAAAATTCCAATCATTTGAAATGGGAAGTTGCAGGAGAAATAGACAGTTAAATTAGGGAGGAAAAATACTGACTTCAAACATTTTTACTTCTAGCTCGTAAGTTATAAATTCAATTAAAGAAAATGTCCAACACTTATTTCTGCGTAAAGATTTATTCCAGCAGAGTACCGGCTTTTAATTGCAGCAATATTTAAGAATCGGGGGTGGGTTGCGTGCAAATGGGGTCAGGGGAAGCTGTTTTTTAAACTGAACGCCAAACGAGTTATTTTCAATTTGTACCTGGTATGAACTCTTGCGTCCCTAATAATCCGTTACAATTTAGACACAGGATGTTCATCTAAATGGTATCCCGTACCGTAATATTACGGTATTTAATACTTTGCCACGCAATAATAAATACAATCTTCATTTATGTTATTCGTTACGGGTGCAACCCGCCCAAGAGTAATTCTGAATGCTACTAATCATGATAATAATATTATTAGCGTATTGAATTATACCAGCGACATCGACTTACGTGATTCATTGTGGTTGAATATTAGACTTATTATCAGCACTAATAAATTTAAACCAAAGGAAGTTCTCAATTGAATAATTTATTACTTTTAAAATACACGTGTCATAGAAAAATTAAAATCATTCACATCTAATCGTAATAACACACGAATGGGCGGGGGAGGGGACAAATGAAATAACAAACTAATATTTTAGTTTTCACTGCATTAATGTTTTTCAGTATACATTTTAATAAGCAGGGTACGCGCTACTATTTTAGAAACACGAAGAAACGCGCTGGAATACGTGATATTAATACACTCTCCTCCCGCTAGATGACACTATGGTCTTTGTGATCAGCGGAATGCAGTTACAGTATGCCTTTCATATGCGATTTTCAAAACTTCGCATTAGTAGGAATTCTGAGAGAAAAAGTTTACTCTCGGTGTTTACCATTCATGTTTATACTTTACTCTTTCAGTATCTTGCAAACGGAGAAAAATTAAAATACACAAGTTCTCGGCTAATTCTCGTAATAAAATTATAAACTATGGCTAGTATCTCTTTAATTCTGCCACGTTAAAAGAATCCCGAATTTTCCCGGAAATATTTGGGGAATAGAGTATTGTCCTTAACCCGTTTGGAGTGAAAACGGATTCACCCTGCCCTATTCTCTTCTTCGGGAAGGGTACCGCGGGTTTGAAGTTGACCTGACATACTGTATTCTTTATCTTCCGAACTTTCTTAAGTGACCTACTCATCCGTTTCTCTAGGATGTCCATAAGTTTTTTTAATTTTTATCCCCGAATACGGAGTATTTTCCTTTGCCCATTTATTTTTGTCGTTTTAACTTGTGATTTTCTAATCTGCCCCCTGTTGATAAAAGTGTATGATTTCCCTGCACTACAAAACGATAAGAAGGTAAAGCCAACTTCTCGCGAGGGAAAGAAACGTCAGTTTAATCGTACAACTGATTAGAAAATAATAATTGTTTCTTTTCGGATGGTTTTATTCATAGTCAGGAACCCGGGTGTGATTCTGTAAAAACACACCAGGGGCGCTATTCTGGTTATTTAAGGTAGATGGAAACGATTACAATGATGAGGTATAGGAACTTTTTTTTGACGAATTCAATTTGTATAAAATTTAACACAGCATTAGATAGATATATTTTGAAGTTAAATATAAAATTTCAGAATTTTTCACCAGAGGGATTAGGAGATATAGCCACGTGAACATGGCGTTTTTGATCAAAAATGCTATATTCACATGGAAATATCTTGCGTTTCCGACGGCGAAAAATTCTGAAAATTTATATTCAACATCGCAATATATCTATCTAACACTGTGTTAAATTTTATCCAAATTGAATTCGTTAAAAAAACGTTCCTATACATCAACATTGTAAACCTTAAGAGGGTCAATTTTTAAAAGAATTATTTCGGAAACACTATTCAGGGTAAATGGTTTGTGGTGGGGGTAGTGCTCGTCATTCAAGATCGCAGTATCAAGTTCTACCGAGTCACTAGGAGGGTCAGTGTTTCAACAGCAGCCCCTTTCGGGGAATTTCCACCGCCATCCCAACAGATTCAAGATAGACTCGGAGCACCGGCTTTAGGTAACAGAACATAAAAACCATTTATTTACAAACAACAACAAATTGATTTCAATATTATGTTATTTTTAATGCGTCGTAAAAATATTGCACTCCGATCAAGCGGTATTCGTAGCTGCACCACCCCTGTCTGGGTGACAAAAAATATGAATTGTAACTTTTTTTTTTGATTTCGAATTATAAACATAACCTTGCAAAAATTATTTCAAATCTGATTTATTATTTTAAATAAATACGAGAGGTGAAATAACCGAGGAATCTCGTTTAGCATCGTGAATATTGCTAATTATTGGTCGGTGAAGGTCGACGAGATTTTTTTGTCTGATTGAATCCGTTAAACACAGAAATAACTCACGAGTGGCTGCGAGTGGCTGCGGGTATAAATCAGGATGGATCCGACGCTCGGTCACACCCATTAGGTATCCAGAGGTTTCGTCCCATGGGTCTTTCGTCCACGATTACATTTCATGGCTAATGTAATTGAATTACGTGAATAAATATGTTTTATCTGTTTTCAACATGAATATTTTGTATCAATTTACTGCGAATAATATGTTCCACTCAGTGGCTGTAGGAAAACAACTTTGATTTCGCACCTTTTTAACTCTTTTTGGCGTTCGTTATCAATTTCATTTCACTAACAATTTAGGGCATTTTCTTTTCGTTTGGGGCCGGACCTGCGGAACAAAAACCCTTTTCATTGAGATGAAAATAATAGACAGGATAAGTTACACGTTGACGCGCGCCGGGAATGACGTAGGGTTGATAATATGAGATCACGTGAAAGTGAGTGCTTCGCGTAGCAACGTGAGGAGTGACGTAGTTTACAGCTGCCGCGTCTTCCCTCTTCAAGATGGCGGTTTTGACGCGGAAAGAGCTCAGTTCACGTTTCTATTAACTGACGTTTTTAAGATTAATAAGAATTGTTAGATTATTCTGTGCGCTCGACGTGTACACAAACTCCTGAGAATAGTTTTTTAAAAGTGTGACAGCAGATACTATGACGCTTGCACTAAAATATAAACATGCGGCGTGAAACTAAGGTAGTATCCTCGTGACTTTTGACACGCTATGGGAAAATTTAAAAGTAATTAGATAAATCTGAAACTTTTTTATGCAAAGATAAGATATCAAATAGGATGAAATCGAAAAAAAAAATTTATATGTCACCTGGCTAAAATTCGAGAAAAAAATTCGGAAAGTTGAGGTCGTGCCATAGGGTCTATCTTGGCGAACCTCAAACTTTCCGAATTTTTTTATCTAATTTTAGCCAGGTGACATATAATTTTTTTTTTCGATTTCATACTATTTGATATCTTATCTTTGCATAAAAAAAAGTTTCAGAGATCAGAGTTATGGTGTTACTTTTAAATTTTCCCATAGCGTGTCATAAGTCACAGAGATACGCCCTTAAAGATTCTAATTTTCTGTCTTGTTTTTAATTTTAAACTAGATACACAGAAAAGATGGAAATCGAAGCCTTGATTTTTGCGATTCAGAGCAAGTTGCAGGACATGAAACAGCCGATTTACGTTCCGCCCGATCACCTGCAGTTGGGCAACATGGATAAACTCTGGGACGAATTGGAAAGGGCGGAACATAATCGAGAGCAAGCTCTCAGGGACGAACTGTACAAAGCAGAACACTTGGAAATGATGGCTTACAGATTCAGGAAAAAGGTTGGTCAATGGAAGATACACGGCAGACATTTTGTTTTTATCAATATAATCTACTACGTATTTAAAAATAAAAGATGGCGGAGATTGCTCTTTCATCGAATGTGCATAACCAGGCAGTGCGCCCGTTCGACGTTTACGTGGGGCGAAACACCGAATAATCTTTTTTGTGATGATAGCGACGAATATATTATGGGTCAACTCTCTGTTTTTCCGCCGTTTTAT
Organism: Scolopendrellopsis subnuda; assembly: GCA_034694405.1. Taxonomy (NCBI): domain Eukaryota; kingdom Metazoa; phylum Arthropoda; class Symphyla; family Scolopendrellidae; genus Scolopendrellopsis; species Scolopendrellopsis subnuda. Next base: position 8,373 of record JAQFYH010000714.1, read on the forward strand.
GTTTTTCTTGTATTTCCTACTTAAATTTTTAATTGCGATTCCCAGAGAGTTTTGTCACCCTCTCGTCAGAAAAAAAACAAACAAAAAAACAAAACAATCCGTTTGTTTGTTTCAACTGTAACCCACATTATTAAAACAATCCGAATATTGATAATTGAAATTTTCGAATTTCAGTGCGCTCTGAGAGACAGATTCATAGGAGACATGATGAACGTGTTGCAAGATCCGAAATACGTCGAAAAAGATTTGGAGAAAGTCGAGGCCGCATTCACGAAACACAAGAGTATCACTGCCGAAGTTCTCGTGCAGGTAATTTACGTTCGAATTGAATGAATTTATACAATATTGGGATTGGATTTTCTAGAATTCATTTTGTTTTAACAGGAAGAGAAAATCAACGAACTTTGCAGGATGGCCCAGGAGCTCAGGATTGAAAACTACAAGGACAAAGACCTCATTATTCGACAGTAAATAATTCTTTTGCAAGTTTAAATCTAAATGACATCGAAATCTGCAATTTTTTAGACGGCGATTTTTTAATAAACGGTTTGGAAGATGAGATGAATATTTTTATCTTTAAAGGGAAGGAGATATATTGGAGAAATGGCATCGGCTGAATGATTTGTTGAGGGAAATGGAACAGTGTTTGGCGGAGTATGCTGCCCTGGCTAAACTAATTCGAGACATCGAGGCGGTCATCGAGAAAATTAAAGACATGCAGGTTAATTTCTTTAAAAATCAGATGTTACAGTCTTTGACAATAGAAAGCGATTCCTTAATATTTGTCGTTCGATCGCGTATTTCAGGAGAGCATCCCGGACACGATCGTCTTCAGCTACAACGATCTGTCGATGCTGGAGAATCTGATTCATCGACAGGGTCTCCTGGAAGCCGAAATCCAGAGCATCAAAGAGACGATCGACCGACTCGCGAAACAGTCCGTCGATTTGGGCGACATCGAGCGGATCGACGGATGCAGATTGCACGAGTTACTCAAATTGCTGGTCCACGAATACGAAGTGTAAGTTCCACACCCAGCAAGGCACCACTCAAGTGGCGACCGCAGTCGGTGCCTCATTCTCAAAAAGAATGAACTCAAGAAAGAGTCTTTCGTCTCAAATGGTGGCGCCATCTTTCGCGAATCGGACTTTTTAATGAAATGCGCTATTCAAGATTGTTGTTGACTTTTGGATTAACTTCTGATACCGATTTCAGGTTGAACGTAAAGAGCAAATCGAGAAAGAAGGAATTGGTCGGTCCCTTGGCCTATCTGGATTTCGTGCAGCAATACAACAACGAATTCTCGTGGATCATGGAAAAGAAGACGTTCTTTTCAACCCACGCAACATATTCGAACGTCAGCGCCATTAACAACGCGATGCTCAAACAAAAGGTTATAGGTTTTTACGAATTTTGTTGCTTGAAGTTTCAAAAAATATCTCCAATAACTGTTTTTACATCGTTATTAGATGATCGAGGACGAAATGACGGCTCGAAAGCGAAGGTGCCAAGAACTCCTCGTCAGCGCGGAGTTTCTGATCCGAAATCAACAGGGAGACGCCGAAGTGATACAAACGCGATGCGACCAGTTGAAGAAAGAATGGACGCGTCTGGAGGAGACGTGCATTGCCAGGAAAAAAATGCTGGAAGATCTGGCTGAGGTTTTCCAGGTAAAGTTTACGAATAATTCAAGGTATTTTTCAAGGCAGTTTACTGAACTTTCCATACTCTGCGTGACGAAAAAGAATATTTCGGAAAATGTGCTTACTTAATGTACTTACGCACCCTTTACTGTATTCGCGAACCACACTACCACTCCCTCTAAAACTTCTTCGAAAGACTTCGAATTTAGCTGTTAGGTGAAGATGGTGAATGTGTGTTGTTTCTGTTTTAGTATTATCTTGATGCTAGTTTGACTCAGTCGTGGATTTCTGAAATGGAAGCGGTCCTGAGATCCAGCGAAGACTTGCATGCAAAGGAACAAACTGCCCAGGTGACACTTTTTTGTTTTCTTTCAAGTTCTGAAAGGACGATTTTAGAACAAGTTCTATTCAATATTATTTTGAAGAATTTAAAAAAAAATCCTCGTTTTTTTTTAAATTTCTACTGCATCCGGTAGTTGCATGGTTTCGAACATCAGTATCGACCATCACGAGTAGGGTGTTCGAAATTTACTCGTGCTCAGAATTTCATAAAGTTAATTTTATCATAATTTTAAGGCGTTACTTCACCGTCACGAGAGACTCCAACACGAAGTGATTTCGTACAATCCGGAGATCGAAAGAATGGCAGACGAAGCGCAGCGACTGATCGAAAGCGGCATCGCGTCGGCAGCTGTGAGTGATTCATGATCTCGCTTTATCGAATGGAGAGGGTCTCTCCAATCCGTTCGACGAATTGTCGCAAACTCGTAGAGATTGAAACGCCATTCCGTTTTTAACAGGTTCGCGGCCGAATTCGAGCGGAATCAACCGGCGAAGAACTCTGCGAGATTGTGCAGGTGCCGGAGGAAGTGGAAGTCGAGGAGATAGTGGAGGTGGAAAAGCTACAGGAAGTTATGGAAGAAGTTACCATTCATTTAGTAGAAGCGCTGTACTCTTACAACGAACAGGGCGTCGAAGTCGCGAAGGGAGAGGTAAAAAAAATTACCATTTAATTTAAACGTTGAAGCGACTTCGCACGCAATCAGCTTTTGTGACTTCCATTCAAATTCAGCCATCTTTTGGTTGAAACATCAGTATCAACAATTCAACATGGATTAATTAATAATTATAGCATGGAAAGCTGACTGAGATCTATCATCTAGAATCCTTATTAGTTATATTTTTTGTTCTTCCCGCCGCTCGCTCGTAGGCATGACGGCTTTTATCATCTTCAAATTGGGGCGTTACTAGTTTTAATGACCATTTCGGGTCCTCAACTACGTCGGGCTCTGGGAACTCAGAACTGAGCCCTAAACAAACACAAATATCTCTGCCTTATCCGGGATTCAAACCCAAGGGCCCCTCTGGGCTAAGGGTACCGGGCGTCTA
>JAQFYH010000715.1:0-11404 GCA_034694405.1 Scolopendrellopsis subnuda
CTAATTTTGAATCTCTCCATCCAGACGGGGAGGGAGTACTTAATCATGTATTTGGTAACGCATTCTCTACGGTCGAAAGACTTGGCAATGACACGCGTAGCAAAGTGCATAATTTGCTTAATACTTTTATCGAAGATCAGTCCGTTAAATTTTACGATTCTATTTTGATTGCATTGATTTTGATTGAACTTAAGATTTTCGCTCGCATCTACTTAAAAATATATAAATATCCCCCTCTATAAATAGGTTGCAGAACATGGATAAAACAACTGTCAAAATACATCCTTTTTATTACTAATACAAGCACTGTTTTTTTTTTTTTTACAGGTGCTACAGTTGCAGAAAAAAATCAACTTTCTTCATTTCAATCCCTGTTTATTTTATTTTATCTTGTTTCGCTGTTGTGTGAACGATATTATACAGTAGCTTGATGGAGTTAAAATTATAATACTTCCAAAACAGTAGTGCATGTAAAACTTGTTTATATCAAAATGGATGTTTTGGAAAATTGCCATTAATAATAATAATTATACTCTCAATAATAATATTACTCAAGTCAAAAGGCGTTTTTACTGCATTCCTTTTTTTTTTATGTGGTCCAACATATTAATTTCCAAAAACTGTTTTAAAATCCCAAGATTTAATAAAATGAGAATTTATACCTGTCAGTTTTATTACTTTTTTTTTAAATATTTATTTATTATTTTATTCCTTAGTAATAATGGTTTGAAATTTGAACCTTGGATAATAACAAAATATGCATTTGGATTTTTTGGACAACATTACTTTTTGCTAAAACTTCATACAGCTGAAATTTTACAAATCTTGTTTTATATGTGGAAATAAAATATTGAAAATTCTGCTTTAAAAAGGTTGTTGGTCTTAATTTGGGCTGCAAGTTTTGGGGTCTTACAAAGCTTTTGTGAAAGAGAGCAAAACGAGTCGGGTGTATTCGTGTGTTTATTCAATCAGGATAATATTGTATCGAAGCAAGACACTCGTGAAACTATATTGACTGTTGGCACTACGGCATTTTACTTCTGTCACAACTTACTTCAAAACATCCCATCCATTTAGTTTCTCCCAAAATTGAAGAGGCATAGGGTGAAGTGCGACATGAATCAATTGAGGAAAACATTAAATGCACGCGTGTTATGCGCGAACATAAGTTTTTATTTTACACTTGTCCTAAGATTACTCTAAAAGCTTGCCATATTTTAAATAATCGGACTCCTCTTCGACCTCTTGTAGTGCGCAAGTTAGTCGAGACTTGTTAAGGTCAAGGTGTATTAAAATTTGCGCGCTCAAAGACATTGTTTGAAGCGTCGTTAATGATATTAAAATAAAACAACGACGCTCGAAGGTGAACTAGCAATCATAATTTTGCGCATTATAAAAGCAAGAATAAGTAAAATTATAATTTTGCACAATCGAATTTATCAACCCAAACCTTATTATGCTTCAAAATGTTATCATAATTCCACTTCACATTTTCCAAAAAATTTGATAGGAAAAATTTGAAAACATCAAAACAAACAAGATGGCGATGACGAAACCAACGTACGAGAATCAATACTTTTTCCGTTATTTATGCAAAATCAAATATATCAGTGCAGAAACTTGTTCGATTTTTGCAAACTACCTTCTTTTGGAAAAATAATTAGTAAATTTAAGCTTTAAATTAATTTATTTATGCAAAGGAAACGTAGAATTTACGCAGTATAAATTTCTGCGCGTAAGTAGCCTTTAGAACTTTATTTGTTTTTTCTCAATCAGAAGTCGATTGATAGCTGTCTGTTTGATCCGAAGGTAACAAGTTCGAGTCCAAATTGGCTACATATTGTGGGTTAGAATATTATGTAACTTCGTTCTGTTGCTTGATTAGAGAAAGGCGCTACGGTAGGCTAGCCCCTCAATCTACTCCACTCTACGGTGATTTGCACTGTAGAGTAGAGGGTCCCTGTTTGCACCAGTGTGTCATTCAGGTCTGACGCAGATTGGTGGAAGGCTTATATTGCATTATGCATTCAATGTAATACGGGGGTATTTTCCATAGCCTAGAGCACCAAGCATCGCATTTCATGTTTCGAAGATTCTAAACTGAGAGTTGACAGTCCTCACTTCTGTGGTTTCTTCTAAAAAGTAAAAACCTACAGGAATTAATACAGCTGTAATTAAATTGTCTTGTTTCTTACCGGTACTTGTATATTTTAGCATGGCACAACATAGAGGAGTAAAGGAGAAACTTCTACTTGGCGTTCTGGATGAACAGGTGACGGAAAAATGCAAGGACTATGTCACAGCATATACTAACAAGATAGGGGGCATGCCTGTGAGTAATATTTCAGTTTTAATGTACACTGTACACGTACAGCACTTATTCTTTAAATTATCACCTTATCCCTATGTTCAATTTTTTGTCCTTTGTATTGATATTAGGGCCTAGGCCTGCTGTTTTTGGTAATTAAATTCAGTATCAGCAAAATTTGCAACAAGAAAAGGAGACTGCACCTATTAATGAAAAAAAAAAAACCTTCCTATCTCTCAACATGGTTTATTCCAGCCTAGCTAGCCAATCAAGCAATTAGGCCTACTGCGAATTTAGCAGAATTTTCGCTCTTCTGTGAGAACGCACTTCCACTTCAGGCTGTTTACTTCAATTCCAATAATATACGGTACCGTACCCATTTACATCTGGAATACCGATAATATTCAGAAGCACAAATGCCGCGCCAGTTATACTGTACCAGTTTTGCAAGTTCAACGGGCTATTTACAGATTGTGTTTCCGGCGACAAAAGTTTCGTTGTATTTACATACTGGAATACGGAGTAAACAGCGTAAAGGCTTCATGTTCTTGCTGCCTAATTATTTCCTAAAGTGAGCCGTTTTATTTCTAGGATTGGATGAGTACATCGGTGGCTGTTCCCAAATGTCCGAACTGCGGACTGAGTGAAGTTCTAGTTACCCAGTTATACTGTCCACTGCAGGGATCTCTGTATCACCGAACTCTGTATGTTTTCGCCTGCATCTCCAGAAACTGTTGGAACAAGAGTGAAAGGTATTTGCAACCTGTTCTACAACTAGCCCACATCTTGAAATAATTCGTGCATTGTGGGTGGAGAGAGATTACAGTGTTGTACAACGAGCAATAAAATATTAAATCTAAAAAGGTGTTTTGAACTGTATTGCAATTTGATCATCTAGTGTAAAAATTATTACTGTACCAAATCCTCCCTTTTTTAGCGGCCCCGTAGGGTGGGCGCTATTGCGTTTGTCTTGTCTGTCCGTCTGTCTGTCCGTCTGTCTGTCCGTCTGTCTTTATTTATTTATTTATTTACAATATAAAAAGTTAAAAATAGAATAACATAAGAAGCCACTAGAATGGCCCTGAGTGGGAGCAAGTATGAATTACATTATTAAACATTTCATTAATATAAATAAAAAACTTCGTTGGGTCCGAGTAATTTACATCATGAGGTAGAGAGTTCCATTTTCTAGAGTAGTGGTAGTAGAAAGCGTTGATTCGTCTCTGGTGCTCGCAATGACCAAGATAAATTCTCATTGAAGAACCTCTTGTTCTATATGGGTTGCTGTAGTCCTGTAGGAATTCTTCTCTTGAAATAACGGTACGATTAAAATATAAATCGTACATTCGTTTCAGGCCTTTGCATAACTGACGATTTTTAGTCGGGTTAAAATTCCCCTTTAAACCGCATCTGTAATTCCAATTTACTTTATTTTCAGTTTTAGAAGTAATTCATCACAATTTGAGCCAAGATACGATCGTTTTTCCTTCGGATAAAATGGACAGGGGGTCGAGCGTCATCGTTGACTTGACCAAATACGGAACGAAACTATGCGATTACAGCGTCGGTGTAATTTACTACAACATGGGAAGACTCATTCCAATGCAAGACAGGTAACGAAACACCTTTTTGAATGCCCTCTTATCCGCATATTCCTAATTCTAAAATCGTTCCAAAAGTACCGGTTTTGAGAGTCTGACATATCGGTTTGGTACCTCTCCCAGAATCCGAACTTTAAAATCAACACATTTCTAAAACAAAATTCTTCTTCTTTCAGCCGAGAAAGCCCTTTGCGAAATATGACGGTTGGTAGCGTGGTAGTATCGTTTACGATGTGCAACGCGGGACATCACGTATTGTTCGATTATGATGCGGTCACGATAAATCTATCCAACATCATCTCAGATACGAGTTCGCCACCAAAATACTGCTCTTTTCTCAACGACAGTTTTGGGTAAAATAATTAATTTGAAATTTCTGTTCGAGGCGAATTTTTACCATACGTCGTAAGCTTTCGAAATTAAAAACGAGTTTTAGCAGCTTTGAGCTTTGACGTAAAGATAACGTAACGTAGCCTTTACGGAAACGTAACGTATGACCAGTTCTGAGCTTGCACACTTTGGATGCGCTGTTTTCAAACTCCAATTTGCGCAAGCTCAGAACAGAACTGGCCGTACGTTACGTTTACGTTAGCGTTAGGTCGCAGTTGCTAAAACTCGCTCGGAATAAGCATTATAAAAACGGTTTTCTCAAAATAAATGAGTAAAGAAAAGAAAACCGCAGTCGAATGCAGTTAGCGCGATGTCCTACAGCCGAGGCCAACTCATGAGTTGGGGACTTTCGGTTCATAATATTATCGATGGGAAGATTTGTATTGTAACTTACTCAGCAATTTAATGTATTCGATTTTCAGAGACCAAACTTCTGACGGATGGAACTTTAACAATTGTGAGCTCTTGAATTCTTCCGACAGTCACACCATGTGTCGCTGCAGTCATCTCACTATATTTGCCGTCCTTATGGATTTTTCTGGAATCATTCCACAGGTTTCGAAATTTTTAGGTTCACATTTTTTTAATGTTACGTGCAAACAAAAAGACCACTCGAGAAAATCGTCGTAATTACATTTTTTATCATTCCCAATTTGTTCGCAGTAATGTACAAAGTTCAACGATAGATACAAGAATAACAAGGTGCAAACGTACATGCTATTGTAATCTCGGGCTTTAGATTTAAAAATTTCTTCTTATTCAAGTTATTTATCTAACAGTAAGATTTAAAGTCTTCTACATGGTGACCCAACATTCTATTTCTTGTTCACTATTTCCACAACTGTACCAATGAGTTTGACTTTCCCAATGACGTACGGAGTATGACAGTCATCCAGATTCCAGACTGCAGTTTCAGCAGACCCATCCATCATAGATCTTGTCTATGGTAGAGTCCGTCGAGACTGAACTCGCTATACCTCGTATTTCACAGAGTTCTATGGTAGAATATCTGGATTACAAAACGTTATGAAATTGTCTGATTCTGTTTCTACAGCTGGACAGTGGGTCCTCAATCGCACTGCAAGTGCTGACAATAACAGCGGGAGTGGGATCATCGTTGGCTTTAATGGCAAGTCTGGCGATTTTTTACATCTGTAGGTAAGAGAAAGTCTTGATGATTTGTCTTTTTGCGATTCAAAGAAATCAAGGTTCTCGCTATGGAGACACTTTGATAGACTATGATAATTTCAATCCACGTCCTTGGTAAAATAATAGGGCAAATTCATTATCAGCCCCTATAGCCACCTTATTATATCTAGTGACTCTGCCTGTAATGTGCACTGAAAATTTGCGCTGTGCGCACTAGATAGCGCACCAGCATATTCGTTTCAATTCTGAACGATCGCACTGAAAAACTGTGCGCACTATTCTGAACGACTCCAAAATTACGGCATGCGTAATATCATGCGGGATCGTACAGCGTAGAGGCCGTGGACCTACATGATATACGTTATATCAAGGGTACCGTACATGATCTGTCCCCTTGGATCATGTCCCCTTGGTTATATCGAATTGAGTTATTTCATTTTAAAATTGGACCCTGTTGGACCGTACTTGAAGTTGACAATTAAATCGCCCTGAATTTGTACGAAATTAATTATCAAACCAATATCATTCTATAGGAAGAAAGTAGTTATTGCAGATTTTTTTCGCGCTAAAACGGCCTTATTTTAACACATCCGCATTTTATTTTGCCCATTATCGAAACTGTTCAAAATGTTGCTTATAAACTTACAAATAAATTTTTCAGACATACAGTGGAGAGTCAGCGAATAACGATCACGAAAAATCTGTGCATTTGTCTTTTATTGGGACAGAGTCTTCTTTTGATCGGACTCGACAGAACAGAAGTTAGGGTGAGTGCACATTAACTTTAGAAGATAACTCCATCGACATTACTGGCATTGAAGTTGCTATATACAAGTGTAAAAGCCTCTGTCCGTTCCAAACGTTCATTACATTTTAAAAAATTGAAAACTGTGAAGAAAACCATTTCATGATTTCTGTATGCTGGCCGGATAGTGAATAACTGTTATATTCCGTTTCACCATAAGCGGATTACATGGTTTCACAAATTCAATTTTCATGCTTTTTAACTAAATCGCTATTATTTTATGTCGCTTTTTCCGCCACAGGTTGTATGTGGAATAATTGCTGGATTTCTGCATTACGTCTATTTGGCTGCGTTTTCCTGGATGTGCGGAGAGGGAATCCAGTTATATCTTTTGGTTATACAAGTTTTTCAAACCCATACAGTCCCGATTGCTTTCTATTACATTTTAGGATACGGTAAGTTTATATTTCCAATTTACTTTTACAAGCAAAGCCTACAACTGCTGCCATACCACCCAATTTCTTTTGCTACGAGTCTGAAGGAACCAATTTCAAATCTCTGGAGTCGGACAATCGACAATCTTCTACTACCGATAGTTCGTAGGAGGCAGAATTTTCCCACTTAATTAACTTTCTAAATGATTGCAAGCTAACAGTAAAATTTTCTATATAGTACCGTAGGCCTACTACAGCAATAGATCAAAGACAACGGTAATATTAGAGACTTTTAGCAACATCCCGCTAACGCTATTTTCCGCAGAACAGGTTATTTATTTCATGCGTACGTTAGACAAGTTGAAGCGATAAAACGTCGTCTGAGCTTAGCCCATGCGCAGGTGCAATCGCAGACGACGTTTTATCGCTTCAACTTGTCTAACGTGCGCATGAAAGAAATAACGTGTTCTGCGGAAAATAGCGTTAGCGGGATGTTGCTAAAAGTCTCTATTGTTAGACGTACCGGTACCGTACAGCCGTACTTACTCTTTCTGCAGTGATGGGCACGATTTTACCAAACTTTTAACGAACTTGCGATCACCCACGATTTCCGGTTTGCACGGTTTTGAGTCCCACAGTTGAACACAAAATCGAACTACTAAAATAGTTCCTTCTATTATTGCAATTGGAAAAAATACTACCAGTATAATAAACCACGGTAACCCTATTCCGAGAAAAAGTTGGATTTGCCTCCTGTAGATGAAGGTGATGAACCAAATGGCGATGCTCAAATCTGCGTGAAGACAAGTCAGAGGTTCCATAACGCATTCGTTCAATATATTTTTCGTAAAATGTTTAAATTTTGTTAAATATTTGTCCAACTTTTCTTCCATCGTTCACACTAGTGCGTATTATCACAAGCAACGGTATAAAGTTATACGATACTATTTTTTATCTACGATAGTCACGCGTCACATTATTTATAATTGCAAATCTGACTCATTTTAATGTCATTTGGCAGAAAAAAAACCGCAATTATTTGAAAACTTGATGCGATTCGTAGCAGAAATTGAACTGTGCACTGTTTTGGAGTTCATTTTCATATAAAGTATGAACTGATAACCCAAGAAACTCAGTTGTTTTGTGTATATTTAAAGGACATTGCCAAAAGATATCAAACAGATCAGACAAAAGTGATAAAAATTTCATTTTATTTATGATACGGGTTTTTTTTTATTTTGCTGAATCAAATATTACAACGCAAATACGTATGTTTTCTTAACGATGCAGAACGCTTTCGTTGTATATATATTGACGTCGTCGTAGAAAAAAAGCGGTGGAATTATACCGTGTACGAACTTCTCTGGAAATTTTTATTTGCAAAACAGTAATTTTTTGAACCATCCCAGATTTATTTTGGACCTTATCCCCAATTTATCAAACTTTTCTGATACCAGATACCAGTACATACATCGGTTCAGGTTCTTCGTTATTATTAACCTTTATATTTTAAATGAGAAGACAATTTATACGGTGTCAGATGTGGTCTATCAGGTTAAAAATTACCGTATTACAGTTCAATATACCGTTCGAAAAGTCCATAGAAGTTGGAACCATCGTACATTATTCATGCCGCATCTTTGACCGCATTTGTAAGACTAGAAAATATTAATGTTCCTAAAAACGCTTACAACAAATATTTATTGAGCAAATAAAGTACGAGTACAGTATAACGTATATGAGTTTTTGGTAATGTCCTCCTCTTAAAATTCTGGGTATTATGAATTAAGGCGCCTACACCCGAGAGATTTTTCTAGACGTTTTTGCGTACACACGAGAAGCTTTTCGTTACATTTTCGTAACACTTTTGTGTCGCACTTTCACGAAAAAAGCTGGTGAACAAAAAATACTGCGGCGCACAGGTCTCTATATACTCTAATTTTCAAAATAGAAAAGTGCGACACAACAGTTCGACGAGGTTCAACAATCTATAGGCACTTGTGCTTGAGTTTCAAAATGTGTGGAGACAAAAGTGGAACAAAAATGTCTAGATAATTTTCTCGTGTGTACGAGCCTTAACACATTTGTATCCACACTTTACGCAAGTCAAGCACAAGTGCTTAGATTGTTGAACATACGAGTAGTTACATAGTCGAACTTTAATGTGTCGCACTTTTTGTTTTGGATCGTTCAGCAAGATCTGTGTGCCGTAGTATTTAGTGAAAGTGCGACACAAAAGTGTTACAAAAATGCGATGAAAAATCTGCCGAAATTATTTTAATCGAACATAGGTAACATCAAATTAGAAGACAGTAACCCTGGCCTGTAAGTAACCAAATTTCGTGAACGTGAGACACAAAAGTGTTATAACAAAAATGTAATGAAAAAATCTGTCGTGTGTCCTTTACCTATAGAAATAACATCTGAAATATTATAACGTGCTATATACGATTTATAGCTAGCCATTACTCTGATGTATTGATTATTTCTACAGTATACGAGCAGTAGTAACTTACATGTTTTTTTTTTACAAAGACAATATTTTTCGTATCACATAAGATGTAACTTACCGATATTAAGATTGTTAATTTCTTCATCATATGCCACACGATGGGAAAAATTTCCACTTTTTTATACAGCAAACCGAAAAAAACGGAAAAAAAAGCTTGGTGAAGCAGCAGAATTTTTCCACAACGGATTAATTGAATTTAAAAAGTACGATGCGGAATAATACAGTTGTTGGTTGTTTTCTCATTGAAGCAAATTAAATATTGTCTCTACACCTTCAGTTCCTTCACATTTCCGTTTTTAACGACTTCCTAATGATTTCTTGACTAAGGCAGTAGCTATTTCGATAACGACACCATCTACCCACGGTGCTTCATTTGGCAGGACTACACCTCCGTTAAAGTAACCAAGATGGCCGCCGTGTTTGGTTACAATTAACGCAGTGTTGGCTCGGTTTTCTGCAAAGAGAAATTTCGTTAATTATTTGTGAAATTGTACATTACTACGCATAACGCTAGATCGATCATATTTCAGTCTGTGAACAAAATTTGCAAACTGATTTATTTTGGCATACCTACGAGAGGTTTCACCACCTTAATAGCGTTCGGTAACCCAACATCATCTTCGGCGTTGAATAAAACTATTGGTACCTTCACCTGCAAAGAACATGGGATTTTGAAAGTTGTTTGGGATTTAATTTGAATTGGCATGTAGGAGACACTGCTGGGCGAGGTACAGCGTCTTAATAGAGCTTTTCAAATTGTGTCAATTTGATGTAAAAAAAATATAGTTTTATACTTGCATTGTTCACGTATCTCTCGGGATTAATTTCTTCATAAAATTCGTTAATGGATTGTTTTCCAGAGATCCTCCTGTGGAAGGGCGAGATACAATTTGTTTTTGCAGATACATTACATTTAATAATTGTAGAAACTTCAAATTTCATCTAATAATTCCTGAATTAAGAGAAGATGAAGTTTGGAGTTTCTACGTATTATTAAAGAAGACGGCTGGATTTTCACATCAACAATAATATTACATTACGTTTGTTTGCTCGCTAAACGAACGATATACTCAACGATTTAGAAATACTATCTATAGTAATATTTCTAAATAGTTGGATATACTCATATACTTCAGTATAAATTAATTTCTGAGGGTTTCCGAGGTTTCCGGGGTTTGTTGGTATATGAATACATTTTATGGATTATTGGATCTTTACAGCATTCCAATAAGGTTGATAGAGTTGCAAAGAACATGTTGTAATTGATAATTCTCATTGATTCACCATCTGCACGATCTATACAGAAGTGCGAGTAAAGCAGCAATGAAAATAAACTTGAAAGAGTTGATAGAAAAGCCTTCCCGGTAGCGCAGTCAGTTGGACGGCTGACTTGGATAATATCAAAAGACTGGATTCGAACCCGAGTAAAGAAAGAATATTTAGTACAGAAACTCTGTAATTTTGATATTTTTAAAACTAAAAAATCTGTATTCCATACATTCGAATGCTATTGGATCAGTTTTTATAGAACATCGAAATTCCTCGCATACCTTGTATATTGCTCATGAACGTCTTTTAGCACGAAAGCAGAATTGATCTTGTCTTCATCCAAATCGTATTTCTTTTTAAACTCTTTTGGCAGAGTGAAAGTGCGATTTTTCATTATGTATCGTTTGACCATTTCGGCAGCCAAGTACGATACTAAAACTTGCACGGGATTTTGGGCCATCGTCAAATCTCTATAAAATAATAAAAGAAGGAGATTTTATTTTCAAACACTCGATATCGTAGGAGTCGAGCGGGAGCAAGAGCAACATTCTCTATCTTGGTTTCCATAATCTTGAGGCCTCTGTAGTCCAAGGGACTGCAATGGCAGAGGGATTAAAGCGCCCGCTTAACAAACTAAAAGTCTCGAGTTCACGGCTAATAGCTGAACCGGTTGTCTGGTTATCGCCCAACCCATTCGATTCTGAAATGTGTGCAATTTGCTCTTCCAAGAGGAGGAACATCTTTAATCGATACTCTCGATACACCACTAATTTTGGAATCCGTTTGAGGTAATTTCACGGAGGGTGGCGCCATTTTCCTACCTACCCGATGCGAATTTGAAGAGCAGATGAGATCCCAACTCTTCTCCCATCTGTATCGATATTATGCTTATGAATTACTCCAACAAAGCGAGAGGGGTTCGAAACGCAAGGCTGAATTAAGTGCCCCGTTTTTTTTTTAAACATGCACGCGCATGCATTTTCTATATAACATTAG
>JAQFYH010000716.1:0-11402 GCA_034694405.1 Scolopendrellopsis subnuda
TTTTTCGTTAGCAGGGCAGTATAGTCCGGGTTTGTCTTGAACTTTTATACTGAGTAGTACCGGTACCGTTTGTTCTGTGGTAGTTTGCTTGCTTATAAAAAGCGCACGGTATTTTCACTTAATTATTTTCAAATTTACACTCTAAAAATTCATAAAAATGTGATTTAAATAAAGTGTTCATTAAAATTCTAACTATTTTTTCTCAATGATTAGCTTTCTAGCATGAAACATAATTATTTCGTTTCACAATTTCTACAATAATTATCCTTTCTGTAAACGTTATAGTTTTCTTTTTAAACTTTCATAACTTCCTATAAAATGTCACAAATCACAGATAAAACGTTTTAAAATTTCTTGCTACCAACTCACAATAAAAAATGGCCGAAGGTTTAAGGCAGCTTCTTCACAGGATGACTTCTGCGCGAAGTCTCATTTCTTAAGTAGTTTCTTCGATGAAATGGTTTTTGGCAGTTTTCAGTGGCCCTTCTTATAAATATTTTGGTACAAAAGAACGATCCTGGGCAATGGGTTTACCGCGATAGAAGCCAGCTAACCGCGAACGCCAATGTCAGGATTGCGTAACTGCATCTGCAACTAATGATGGCTAAAGAGTCGGAGGGCGATGGCGTCCGACCTGTAAAGAAAACATAAATATTTGCAACGTCAGGTAGAGGCATAATATACGAGATACCCCGTCTTAAGGTGGATTTTCACCGCTTCTATCGCGTTGCGTTTGACCAATCACATTCTGAGAACTTCGGGGTTCGACAGAGCGGTAAAACGCAACGTGACGGACGCGGTGAAAACCGACCTTTACTCTTGACGGAAAAATCGAAGAGAAAAGCAAGGTTGGGGAAGAAAGAGATTGGCGATGCATGGCATCAAAACATGGACAGATCTCAGCACAGGGGAAATCGTGCACAGATGATACGATCGAAATGATTAGTATTTGTTGGCCGCCAACCTCCAGACTGGAGAATGCAGAAAAAGAGAAGACGTCACTGGGTTTTCCCAAAACCTACCAGTTGCGGGTTTCCACGGTGGAGTCGTGGGCCTGCCAATATCTCTCGGAGGACCTCCAGGAAGGTGTTGTTGGTTTTGTCGACCTCCGGTTGGCCTGAATCTTCCCACCGGAGTGGAAGTTAGGGGAATGAATTCTTCGTGCGAAAATGGAACTACTCTGTTGCCTTCGCAAGTACCTGAAAACAAAGTTTCCATGAATGACCTGTCGTTTCGTGCAATGCAAAAATTACCAAATAACTTGGTTCATTTTAGAAATCTTTCTCACCATGCTTAATGACTTTCATCCCGAATCTTTCTGGTTCCAGTCCTCTCATGCAGTTATTGCCGGCTTCCTTGATATAAACTTCGTGATCGTTAATGATTTTTCCAACCTAAAAGAGCAATACATTAAAAGTTAAAACGGTTGTTTTCTCCCTAGTGCTCGCATAATGTCAACTTGTCAAGGTACAAAATAATGATTTAATCTTTTCTTTATTTCATTTCATTTCGCTTCATGTCCAAACCATGAAAATTTCATTCCGAAGACAAAACCAAGATGGTTCGGCTACAGCACCGAAAGGTCCGAAGCAGCTTTTAAAAAAATGGTTTGAATAAATTGTACACTTACAAAACACTGAAATCCGTACAAGTCCTTTCGTTCTGTGTATGTGTACACCAATCCGTCTTCTGTCCACTGTCCCAAGCATTTGTACGACCTCTCTGTAAACCGAAAAAGAATTGGTTAATTTCAATATATTGAAAGCTTTGATAATATTGATGCTCTACACAGTCTACAGCAAAAAAATTTAAAAAGTAAAAACTAAAATTCAATTGCGAACAAAACATAACAGGCAGAACACAGCAAAACAAAGATGTGCGTTGAAAAAAAAATTATAAGTTACGGAGCATTGAAAACACAACTATGATATTTTCGTGAACACTAAATAATCCTAAAATCACCCTAAAAATTCACGCATATTGTAAATTACTCTGTCATTTTATACTGCTAAATCTTTCGAGCAAAAACTAAAAATTCAATTCTAATTCGAGCAATATTACTAAACACATGCTCTATCGTTATTTTTCTACAATGCAGAATGTAGTTAATTTTTCATATTATTCTCTGTCTAAATGATGGCGTGATTGAAAGAAATTAAACCTATATTATTATTAACGCATAGCTTTTTACTAAAAACTTGTAATATAACTTAGTAATACTCTGAATTTTACGTAGAACAAAAAGAAAAAAGATGCGAATAAAAAGATAAAAACATTATCAAGCAAAGTTGAAGACTGAAGCGAAAATACAGTAAGAAAAGCAAACTTGTGAATAACCTGAAGCCGTGGAAATTGTGGATCTACGGTAACGCGTGCTCGTGGATTTTTAGTGCCAATATTCTGCAGAGAATACCTTCTCGAAATCGTTTACGCGAGGAGCCCCTATTCCCATAAGGGCCGGTGCGGCTCTCCGGCGCTGTCTGTTGTCCGGGCCGTTGTTGGACTGGATTCGTGTACCCGCCGTACCCGCCATAACCCTGTCGATACCCGGGGGTATTGTACCCGTTCATTGGCCAAGGCATGGGTGTTGGAGTCTGCCTATTCCACGGGGTGTAGTTTATGCCCCCTGGAGCCCAAGGACCAGGCTGCATCGGATACATGGGTTGCTGGTTGTAAGAAGGGGGCGGTAGATTGGGTGGAGCAGGATACTGGGGACCGGGATACGGATAATTTAAGGGGGGAAGCGGAGGTATGGGATACCCGGGTGGGACGGGAGGGCGTTGTTGTTGGGGAACGTAATTAACACCGGGAAAATTTGGCGGATAGTAATTTGTGTTGTTGTTAATGCCGAGTGGGTTACTCTGTCTGGGGAGGCGGCGGCTGTCCACGGGACCTCCCGGAGGTTGATGAGGAACCCAGTGAGGCTTCGTAGATAGAGAAAGTCGGTCTAAGAGTGAGAAAGAGTTGAAAATATACGGTAGAACACAGAAAGTTAATCAGCCTAAAGTAATTTGGGCTGTAATCGAGAGTAACCGAGAATGAGCGAACGTTTGAGTAAAAGAAGTTGACGTCACCACGCAGCTTGCTGTGATTGGTCAAAAGCAGAGAGATGGTGCTGCCGTCAGTTGGGAACTTATTTCTCCTGCGTTATCATGCGAAACACTGTCATCGCAGTTCTTTTACATTCCGTTAGAGCTCTGAACATCTCAAGAGTTCAGCCTGTTCACTCTTCTCATAGTTGCAGAGCGTCGGATATGGCGAGAAAGTAGCGAGAAAAGACAGTGGATAAATCTACAGTCATAGACTCATAAAAAAAAAAATCCTTTTTTCATAAAAACTATATCACTCTTAACAGACACATTATTCTATTAAAATCATTTCGCCGGAAGCATTTTTTCTCTCATTTATTTGACCATAACACACTAATTAACCGAGCAGTTTATTTTTCTCCTGGCTTCCGGCTAATAGAGTTACGCCTTCTTATACGTTATTATATATCAAAGTGCTATTGCGATAATTAGTTGAGATATGTAGCATCGCCTTCTATATACAGTTTCTTCACTCAGCGAATAACAGGATATAAAAAAAAACTTGCTAAAGACAACAATGGATCCGCGCGCCACGTTTTACTTGATAAGAAGTTAATTAGCCGCCTATTGCTCTATCTCTTATGTTTTAAACAATGAAAGAAGATTTTTTCTTTTGACGCGGCTGTTATAAGACGAAGGAGACGTCACTCTTTTTTTTCTATTTCATAAAACGACAATAATTTCTGTTGGTTTTGCGGGTTTTCTTTTGAAATAACTGCATAATATAAAGATATAGATTTATTATTTTCTGAATATGAGAAATAAAATTATACGGAAAATTCGAAACAATAATTTTTCGTATAACTTAAGTAGTTTTAGACCATGATTTTATAATAATGCTAATTAATCCATGTTTAGACTGACACCCTGAACGCCTGAAGTATGTCTTCGTCACTGATCGCATTTTATATTGACACCCGCATTTGCATTTTCACAGAAAATTTGTCGTTTTTTTGGGCGCTGTTTCAATCCCACTTTAAATCTTGGTTCTCGTATACGGTATACCCAGTTCCTATACGCTAACAGAATTCGTAATCAAGAATATTTACGGATACCAGAGATGCAAGCCAAAGGATGATCCTTCATAAATGCCGCAAATACCAGAAGCACCACAGCTGCTACCTCGTATGAAAACTAATCATGTTGAAATATAATTCCTTATAATTGATATTAACTTAAAGGAGTTGCGACTAAGGTGAAAGCAGAACCTTCAGCGGTCGCAGAGAGCTTCTCGCACGTGATTTACAAACCGAAACAAACATTGAAACAGTAATCTGACTGGAAAGCTGCCGGAAAATCTTTGCAGCCAGGTATCAGGTTAATCCACCAGTTTTCTGCTGCTGCTGCTGTAATATAATTGACGTTTATCGGTTGTCGTAACGCATGGGAGTGAAGAACATTCGTTCCTCAAGTGCGCGGTTAAGCTTTCATGGGCTAATCTGATTGATAAATAAACTCCTGTCTTTCTGTATTTACTAGAGAAGATAAAACTCTAGACAAATATTTAATTGTTTAAATAACAAGTAAATACTGTAAAAGTGAAGTTCTGCGCGGCAGCAGTTTTCTCTTCTTTGTTACCTTTGATGTCTGTACACGTAAGGGTCAGGTATATTATTTTGTACGGCGATAGAGGGCACTGGGGTAGAAGAGTACAGAAGAGAGAGAGGAAGTATGGTACGTAAACGCAAAAACGTTAATTGGGCATTGTCAGGGTGCGTAGCTGCTGGTCTCTGTCCCAAATGACAGGGTTCGGGCTCGCGCGCCTGATCACCTGTTGTAGCTGCCTCTCGTCACAGGTGTGGTCAACGCAGACGACATCATTTTACACGCTTGGAATAAAATTAACGCCCGGAATCGACAAATTACACGCTTCCACTTCTTATAATACGATACTTCTTATAAGTTAGTTCAAAGGCTTTCTCAAAGATTCATGTAATGTAACGCACACTCTTATTTATCTCGTATATGACCGCGGCACCCGCTCCAAAATTAGACAATAAAAAAATTTAATAAGTGAACCTTATCCTATCCGCCGCTCACCTCAACGTTCACTAGGAATGAGAAAACTGAAGCGCGATTAAAAAAAGATGACCCCCGAGTCGCGATTTTTGGTTTCTTATCAAAAATATGTTACGACGAAACCAGGGATCATCTTTCTTGAGTCGCACTTTTGCACTGTAAAAATCAGCGGATAGTAAAAAGAAAAGCGTGTGCTTACCTTCGTACACTTCGGTGCTATTTAAACAGTTGCTAACGCTGTAGAACATGGTGTCGGGCTGGGCGCAGTCCGAGGACAGCTTGGCACAGAGTCCGGTTGTGTCGGGTATGATGCCGGTGTATTCGCCGGATATCGGACAGGGACTCAACTCATTGGCTCCTTGCTCTGCTGCGATTAACAAACAAAGAAAACGTTTCATCATTACGAGGGTGCCCAGCAATAGTACTTCGATTAATCATTACATCAAACCCACATTATTCTTTATGGTGGCGGGGGCAGGTCCGATTTACACATGGGTTGTGGTCACACCAAACGGGTTGCACATTTGTGATGTGTCGTCCCCTGATACTCATGGGCGGTAGGTGAGAAAATAGATTGGGAGGGCTAACTGCCAAATGGAGGGGCTAACTGCAAATTTTCTGGGGATTTATATGGAAAATATCCTAAAATTACCACCAATTGGGGGGGGGGGGGCTAAGCCCCTCCAAGTCCATAGCACCGCCCGCCTCTGCACTTTCGACACGAGCGCTCCCAAATACTCAGTAGAAAATATTGAAAGGTCACAACATTTTTTAGCTACTGTCGGGACTCAAACCCGTGACTTGGGTAGACGAGAGGCGCGCTAACCCCTTGGCACTACATCTCCTCAGAGAATTTACGCGTAAAAATATATCGTTCCTTGCATTTTTTTTTTCTCGCCGTAGAAGTAAAATGGCATACGCGTTGCGGCGCGCATTTCGAAAATACGTCACACCACCACGTAAAACATGAGCACTAAGCTTACATTGCCAATTCGGAAAGTATTCTGCGATGCTATATTATTGAACGGGATAATGCATATTCGCAAATTATATCCGACCAGCCAATTAGAAGAAAAAAATATTATATAGGAAAGGGTGGGAAAGGGACGTTGGTTGAGTCGGAGCTGCTTTGTATTCACCTTTCCTCCCGCATATGTCAAAAGTTAATGATATTCATGCGCTTGTCAAAATGCGTCCCGAGGAACCACCCTCGTCCCCCGTCAACCTCCTCCCCCTCCCTCTCCACATTCTCTCGTCTGCTGTTAAACGAATGAGCGGCTCATTTGCCCAGGATATACAGAAATTCCTAGAAATTTCGTGTGATGTTATTATAGATCATAACTTGTTCAATTAACAGCTCTCGACAAGAATTTATCGATTGATTCAAAAGAACTTTTTTCTTTCCATTTTTACGCGGTAGATTTATCTCTCAATTTATCAAAAACGTAATGAGCTGTAGCAGCGAGAGACGCGTATTGTCCTGGAAAAATAGTTCGTTCATGTGCGGACAGAACGCAATTTCACCTGTCACATCTCATAGAATGAAATTGTTTGAGATGTGAGAGCTTGAATTGTGTGCGATAGGCGCTATTAGAGAGTTTTAGCAACTTCGACGTAACGTAATGACGCGTTCTGAGCATGCGCACATTGGTTTTAGTAGTTAAAATCCAATGTGCGTATGCAATTAGTACTCGTACGTTCCGTTAGCGTTACGTCGAAGCTGCTAAAAATCTCTAGTGATATTACGATACCGCAAGTTGTAAGACAAGGGGCGTTTAAATTCATTTTGATTCTTTTGATTGACCTCCTAAAGATTGTGGTTCAGTCACGAGGACGCGAGTGATTGGTCGCACTACAGTACCGGAAGAATTCGTGAACCCCTGGATTTGAGAAATTTGTCATCATGGAGTACGTTTCTATCGAGGACCAATGGATTGTGGAAGGTTTTGCTTGCCTCTTAGCATCAGTCACACTGACCTTTTAAATACTATTTAACTTATGTGAAGTCCCCAAAACTCGAATTTGTTAGATACGATAATGAAACGTCCATGTTTGTCCCTTAACACGCATAGAAAATGTTTTATGCGTAAATATATGTCTTTAAACATGACGGGCTCTGATCTGACGGAGATACGCTGACGAATTTGCAGTGTGTGGATGGAATATGCATGTTTCTTTACCGAGTCTTTATCAGGAAAAACCATCGCATAAACTATAAAAACTATGTTATATATTTATATTTTCTGTCTGGCTTACTGACAATTTTTTGGACAGTAGGAGAAAAGGAGGAGCAGCGGCTACTGCTACCTATAAATCAGTCACCGGAGCGACAGTCTCACCTCCGTCATTTTGTGCTCCGACAAACAACTTCCAACCCAAATTTATTGGTGCGCGCATTCAAAATTTGCGATCGGAAATAGGAAAGCACATCGGATAATTAACTCAAAAATACTTGCATCAACCCTGCTAAACATATCTGCATACATTTTTCTGAAGATTGCTGGGCAGAATATCTGGGGATTCTCTCATTTTCTGGCCGCTTTTTGTAGAAAACCTGCAGAAAATCTACAGAATATCTGCAATTCAAGAAATATATCGCAGAATTCTGCAGATCGATTACCTACAGATTTTCTATAGATTTTTTGCAGACTGCTATAAAAAAAACCCGCAGATTTTACTGCTCATATTTTTAGCAGGGAATCTGGCCTAAAGTTTTCTTCTTTAGATTACTATATTTTACGATATTTTATTCGTTTAGAACTCGGAGGAGCAGACAAAAGAGAGTAGGAGCGGGAGGCATTCTACAAAATGATGGATCAGCTAGAAATTAATATTAGTTGAAATGCATTTTTAAAGAGAAGGTAATTATAAGTAGCATTTTTGTGGGTAACCACAGTCAGAGTTAGATAATATACTGACTGAAAAAAAAAAACTTTTGTATATAAACGATAGAAATGTAAATAATATAAACCGTGCTGTCGGGATTTGGAGCCCCTGGGAAGGAGGTGTGGGGGGCTCTGACTGTTGTTTGGTATAACCACAGCTGAATTAAAACAAAGAATTTATTATGTTGGGCTGCAGCTCAGGAATGTCGCTGAATAACCAAACACGCCGCTAATGGACAAGCAGTGTTTGAGCATCAGAGGGGGAGAGAGAGTCCAAAAAGAGGCGTCAAAGCATGCACGCAGATGAGGATGAAGAGAAACGCCCGGCAGCGTTTTGGTGGAGTTTTTTAAAAAAAAATATATAAAATATATAAAAAGGGCTGTCTCTCTCTTCTACAGGGACTGTCAGCGGGGGGACCACGTGCTGTACTGAGCTGATTATTTCAACATTTTTTTTTCTTTCTTTGTTGCTATAAGACAACATTTTTGGGGAATTCCGTCAGAAATGTCTACACGCTTGTTAATCAATTTACTCAACAAATAGCTCGTGTTTTTTTTTTTTTTATTTTGATGGACGATGAAGATACATTTCTTCATGTTTTTATGGCAATTTGCTACATCAGAAAGTAATATTGTTGCTCTATTATGTATCAACTGGCACGTTGAAAAATTGCGAATAAAATGGAGAAATTTATATCCCGTATTATCACGAAAACTTTATCAGTTTTAAGACTATTACTAAATTGGGCCAAGGAATTGGTCATACGAATCTTCGTACAAAATTTATGAATTTTTTTGTTTCAACTGTAACCCACATTATTCCTCTTTGTCAGCAGGGTGGTGAGGGCAGTATGGTTTGAGTTTCTTAGAATTCAGTATGTTTTATTTATAAAAACAATCTATTCGTAGCACAGCTGAAGGCTGCAGCGTCACTAGCGCGTTGTGTATCGTACTGTAGCATTACCGGCGTTTTTCTAAAACTGCCTAAATTGCTAACCCGTTACGGCCTCTTAATAAAGGCTCTAATAGAATAGGCGGTTACGCAGCGGTGGTTATTGAGCAGCAAAATGCAAGATATCTCGTATCCATATCAATTTCATTTATGCTGCTGTTATTAAAATTATGTAAAAAAGAATAACGGATATGCGCAACTCTGCAAGAGGATTATATAAATGTTATAATCATCTCTAGATCGTTTACAAGGTCAGAGGTTCCCGTGAACTATCGTGGAGGGTTGGGGGCGGGACAATATTGTTACTTGAGCACTCTTGTAGAACTTTGAGAGAGCTTCTTTGTGCGACAGGAATCAGCAACCCATATCGCGAAACTACGCGATACGTAACAAAAAAAGTTTAAAAGGTGTTATTGACTCCCCTTGGTGGTTATATGCTCTTCAGACTGAATATCAGAGAAATAAAAATGACTTCTATAGATTCGAGATAACGTTACTGGACAACGCGTAGTTTCACCGAATGCTGCGAAAACTTATTACAGTTTGTTTGACCTCCTCAATCGTTCGTTATCATTCTAATAAAGCTCTTAATTAATAAATATAAATTTTCACTGACTGTTCTCCGTTATCCAGGTCCTGGAACTGAATTGATCTTCTGAACAGATGGTATCGTTCATTCTGGTCGAAGGAAAAGCCCCTGTGAAAAAAAAGAGAAAGAAAACGTAAGTTACGAAGATCAACGTTCTATTCAGAGTGTTCTCGAATTGTTTAAAAACAGCTTCATTTTGACAGTTATGACTTTGACACAATAATTACGAAATACTTGTATAAACATAAAGAAAATATCTCGCAAAAAGACGATTCTGCAATGACCAAATTTGAGATTTGTTCCCGAGTCTAGCGTTTCGTGTACATTATTTTACTTCTTTTGGAACGATGTTTAACTCTTGTTGGTTTGTTCAGAGGAGCTGAAAAACATGTTTTATTGCACCGTTTGGAATGCAAGTGTTCAGTTTCTCAAAACGTTCTTAAAAACGTGATTGTTGAAGTGGATTGATTACTTGTTTTTTTAATACTTTTTTTTATATATTATTATTATATCACATGTCTAGCAATGCAACAATGATCTGCTCGCATCAGTCGGTATTGCTCGCGCGAGAGAGGAAACGCACGATCATTATTTCCACTAGAACTCGGAATGTTTTTATGGTCAAGAGCCTCCGGGCTTTTCCATCAATGGAGAGGAAATTCAGTGAAAGTAAACAGAACACACACCCAGACTCGTATTAACATATTCGGTTATTAGCATAATGATTCGACATAGGCAAATTATATTAGGATATATGTAAATAGCTCTTGCTCTAGTTCTTTGATGAGGTTAATTTTAAGGAACCCGGGCGGGGGTGGCAAGATGTATATGGACCAATATCGCACGCGGAATACCCAATGAATGTCCCATATAATTTTAATGGTGTTATGTGGAGGAGTAAATTAGGTGTCAAGCAATGAGAAAGGTGTGTCAAAATTGTGTATGGACTAATTAAATTGAAATGAACTGTCGAAGAAACGAGCAGGTTTCTTCGACACAAAAAACTATGTGGAATCAGAACTTACCTATTTGAAACTCCATAACGTGTTTACTTCTCGGCTTAAGCGTAATGCAGTTGTAAATTTCGTCACCGCTGAAACAAACAAACAAATCCAGACATTATTAACTATTTTTTAGTTTGAACATCAATATCCAGAAGCATGTATTCGAATTGACCCGATCTGTTCGATATAATGAACCATGGAAGCTAGTTGACAATGAAAATGCTTTCCGTAACCAGGGAATTAATTGATTAATAAGAAAATAACTTAATTATAACACTATAAGAATGCATTTTTTAATCGAAATTAATTTGAACCGTAAACAATATTATGTAAATTTACATCGGTAACAATAGACGAGGAATAAAAACACCCCTCGTATTAAGCACGCAACACATGACGTGTCAGTAGCAACAATATCAACTAATAAATAATACAGAAGAGAGAGAGAGATTTACAATATCATTATTCATTAATAATGTACACATGTGCTGTTAAGAGTAGTGTGCATAATGCAAACATACATCTCCTGATAAATTTATGAATCCCGCGCGCGAAGACGGGGATTAAATAACGTAATTATACAAGGTGATTTCGTAGGAAACCCAAGTTGAACTGTCCAGCTCTGGCAAGACAAAAAAAAAAACAATGCAACAGTTTTGGCTCGGAATCCCAAGTGGAATATACGAAAATCAGCTCTAACAGTATAGCAGGATGGCCAGGGATTTACAGTAGCCTATAATATACGAATTTTGGTACTCTGGTTCGATTTTCGTCTTGACTTTACGTAAAGTCGGTGACGTCACCCATTGAAAAAGCATTGCCATAAGACGGGCTTTACTACGTGCTGCTTTTAGCCCCTGGTTT
>JAQFYH010000717.1:0-11376 GCA_034694405.1 Scolopendrellopsis subnuda
GCTAGGGTTAATATAATTAACTTACTATTATTATATTGCCAATTTTCGTAATTTTTGTAATTTGATATAGGGGTAAAAAGTGAAAATTTGGCAGTAACATAATATACGGGGTAGAAGTAACTTTAAATACCATGAAATTGCATTTAAACAAATATAAATGTTATTGTTTTTTACATTGTGTACATCAGAGCTAGCAAAAATTGCGTCCTTTTCCCCATACACAGCATGATTTCTACGTCGGACTGAGTGAGGCTTGTGGTGTGTTAACAAAATAATAAATTTAATATCAATTGGTTTATTCTTTTAATTTGATGATCCGTGCGGAGATTAAATAATTAACAAGTACGCTAAAGACACGCTCAAATCTTCTTTCTGTATCCCTTTAACGTGCAATCGTGCAATATACTCCAATGTGTTATAGACCCGGATGAATCTACTTATACAATATACTAAGCAAATGCTAAGATTTGATTTTAGAATCGAAATTAGCCGTATAAATGCCATACAT
Source organism: Scolopendrellopsis subnuda (assembly GCA_034694405.1). Taxonomy (NCBI): domain Eukaryota; kingdom Metazoa; phylum Arthropoda; class Symphyla; family Scolopendrellidae; genus Scolopendrellopsis; species Scolopendrellopsis subnuda. Next base: position 509 of record JAQFYH010000717.1, read on the forward strand.
ACTAACATTCGTAAACTTTACCGATTCATTCACATTGGTTGACCAATGAGACAAGAGACATGTACACGCACAGCCATAAACAGACATTCACATTGCACACGCACAGTCATAAGCACTCAACTGAAAATACAAGGTTGATTTATATAAATGTTGGTAAAACAACTTTGTAAGTTGAAAAATAGGTTTACATTATCCGGATTATTTTCTATAATATTATTTAAAGAAACATGTCTCCAAACCTTGTAGCATTTAGTAGGCAACGATCAGTAGAATATGAGATGCCACGCGTACACAGTTCCATTGATTTTTACTGTGTGTCTGATTTCTTCACTTTCTTGAATTTTTTCGTGCTATTATGGTAGCTGAAATATCCGTATTATGTAATTTAATTCTAAGCGAGATCACACCCACCCCTGTTATCCAGTCGATTAGCAGTAAAATAATAGTACAAACGATACTTGACGTGTAATACTTATTAATTAAGTACAGCTGTACTTACGTTAGTTTTCCTCCTTACAGTAATTTGGTATTGATATTATTGTGAATTATTTTATTATAGTAAACACAATACAAACAATTTATCATACCAAGTTACAAAATAAGCATAAAAACATAGACCCTTAGTACAGCTGTGGGTGTGGAGGGTGGTTGGGATATCGCGTGTTGCGGGTGGCGGGTGAACGTAGATGTTGTAGATGTTGGTGATATTGTTGTTATTGAAGTTGTTGTTATTATGTATTCCTTCAACCTCAACCTTTGGCTCCACCAACGAGAGGAAGTTGCACGTGTTGACGACACTGAATTTTTTTTGCTCGTCAACTAACGGAATGCGCAGCCGTCGTATTTCATTAATAACCCGCCTACATTTAACGGGTTATAATAATTCTGTACATGCTCAACCGAAATCACTATATTCGTGGGAGTAAAGGTTGGGCTTTTGTCCATTACCGCAAGTGTATTTTCTTTGTTTCTCTTTTGTTTCGAAGTATTTCATTATGTAGGGACAACCGGGAGAGTTTCTGAACTTAAAAGCTCTCAATGTTCGAAGTTCATACCCACTGAAAAGTTGTATCGAATGTGACCTGAACGTTTTTCAACAAATTCCAAAGCATACGAACTAGTCAGTGTTTTCTATGGGATCAACTGTTTAGAGCACAATCATTTGGATTGTTTCCCTTTCGGCGTGATTAAAATTGGTCTGTTCCTCCCTCATTGTCTTCGGTTGTCAAGACAGAAAATTGGCAAAACTCTTAGAATATTTTCTGTTGATCTTGCATTTCTCACAAGAACGTTCGTTAATGCTGAGTAACACACCTAGGCTGAAATTGAGATACTTGGTTTCGTGGCGGCACATTTAAATAGTTGAGATAGAATGGATAGAAAGTTCCAAAGACAGACAAATCATCAAGAGACCCAACAAAGAACAAACTAATACTATTAATCCTTGTGTCTGTCACTTTCTTTGATAGGATATCAAACGTAAAGTACCCTGTATAAGTTTTTAGTTGGAGTCACTCTCTACAGTACCGGGTATTAGTCAGATGTTTTATTTTTGAACCTCCTTATCATTTGAGATCTACAGGCCTAAATGAAGAATTTTCACAGCAATATGAGGGGCCAGTTGCCTCAGTCGCTCGACTGCAAAGACAAACAAGATTAGAGACGTGTGATGAGGAAAATCCAGAAGAACAACGATCGGATAATCCTGTTGAAAATTCCGAGTTTTTAATGATCAGAAATTCTACAACGGGTTACCTGGATAATGAAACGGACGAGTCGAGAGAAAAGGACGCGAATGAAGAGAAAACGAAGAAAAACGATGGACGTGTCTCGTAAAGTATCATCGGCACACCCATACAATATTCCTCGATAATTTGCGAATGATGAGGGAACGCTTAAGTGTCAAGAGTTCTCCCTTTCCTGGAGCAAACACCTTTGCAGTAATTGGCATAATATCCCTGAGGGTCAGTAATCCAATGGTCGCTGAAAGTTTATGTTCAGGGGTTGCTTGCAGCACTGCGAGACTCTCGAATCACACTCGATGGCACCTCGACGAATCCGGTGGACCGGCTCCGTTTATAGCTGGTAGTGGTAGGGCATGTATGCTGTTCTTTTGTTTTTGTTGTTGGTACTGTCTATGGATGACTGTTCGTTTAAATCGACAAAGCGTCGAATTTGTAACCGACGACGGTCTCCCAATAGATTCCTCATCCGTTGCAGTCGATCAGAAGCGTGAGTGTCTCTCCCCGTTTGGGGTCCGTGAACCACTTCTGCACGGTCTCTTGGACGTCGAATGAAATCCAACTTCCCTTCCATCCTCTTGGACGCGATCAGTTCCGCCCTAAAAGTCTCGTTGGACGACAGGTGGTTGCTCACCATGAAATAAAAAATAAAGTTCTTCATTCGACCTTGTGATGCCTCGAAGGCTTTCCGTTATTGAATCGAAAACTAACGTAGATTCAGAATCTTGCGTTTTTCAGTATAACTGGATTGTTGTTGGAATGTGTGTGGCTGAACTCAACAAGCGACTGGTATTTAAACGTCCCTCCTGAAAAAACAAACAAAAACATGTATTTAGTTTATGTAAACAATAATAACACGGTATATATAACCTTTTTTTTTTGTAACTCGTACGTCCACGAAAAAAAGAACTGTTACAAATATTAAGCACTTCCGATTTTCTTTTCTACACTTTCGTCACGTTTCGCGAATCGTAATTTGACAGAAAAAAAAACATTCTATATGCGTGAGGCAGTGATAATGAACTGCACCACGGATGATAATTTATAAATAATTAACAAATAAATAACTTTAAAATTAATTTTGTGTAAAGGAAGCATTATACGTTATACAAACCTATTTCCACGAAATAGTTTTTAAGTCGCACAGAGGCACCAACTAAAAACCAAGTTGAAGTCAAAACAAACCTTCGTCTCCAACGGCAACAATATCGATTATGTAATTATTGCTTCCCAACAAGAACTACGGTGAGTAGCTACCCTAATCAAAAATTCTTGGTTGGAAAATTTGAATGAAGTCATTAATTACGGTACGTTCGAAATACAGAAATATTCGTCAGTCGAATAACAGGTGGTCTTATCTCACCGATTCAGCTGTAACATTATTTAATATAATGAAACGGACAGGATTCAATCGATATATTGGAAAAATTAATATATAATTTGTTTATGGAAATGATATTACAAATATTAGTGCTCGGAAAATTCTCTCTTTTGGTGAGACGCATCATTCCACTGTTTGTCTTCATTAAGGCTTCGGACTCGTTGCACCTCATTTCATATATTTCTCCTGACATAGCGAATGATTATGAGACAATTCTGCTACAGGCTTGGCAAAATACTGATCTATGTCCTTGTCCAACTAGGAAAGATTCAACAGTAAAGCTTCTGAATTGTGATAGACCGTTCCCTGTCACGTAATTCAGGCCAAGAAATTCGATTTCTTTCTCTTTCTTCTTTTGGCTGAATTGATTCTTTCGTCTTCTTTATCCAAGGTATGGGGCAACTTCTTCGACTTAAAGTGCACTTCCACCTCTATTGATTTCCAGGTGACACATTATTTTGTATACCTCGTAGATCTTTGTGGGCAATACGAGCTTGCTGACGAAGGTTTTCTAGCAGATTTCCTATCTGATCTCGTGGGTTATTCCGCGATTGCAAAGCGGAACAGAGAACTTATAATTTATTCGACCGCGATAAACATAACCGCACATCTGAAAGTTTCTCCTCTACCCACCCAGTATATTATGAGACAATAAGACAGTGACATTCGAACGTGTATTTGGTCCTCATGTACCGTCCACACTTTCACACGCTTTTTTGATTGGACATTATGTGAATGTTCAGTGCAAGAGATTTCAGAGCATTGTAGTGACAACGTACGCAATTTTGCACCATGCCAGGGTATTTGGAATATTGTTTTGCAGTAAAGAAGATTCTCGCACATGTTTTAATACTGAGGATATATGGTTGTATTTTGTAACATAATAAATATTAAAATCGCAATCATTATACCGGTACACGATTATACTTACAATCTTGAGCATAAACATTACAAACAATACAATCAGATGAACATATTACGAATCTTATATTTTTTATACATAATTATGGACAGATTTTGGTTATTCCTGACGACTATGTTTACGCCTTTTAATATAACTGGAGGTGACACGCATGCTTATGAGTGAGTGAAGTTAATTTAATCCATCTTCCGTCCTGCAGGATCGAATCTGGTCGATTGCGGTTGCGACGTAAGGATCTATTCTGTAGAACAACTGTAGAACTAATACAGTACATCGAATTTTTATTAATCGTTATCATCCTTCCATTCTAATTTATTGGGTATTCCAAAAAAATCATCTTCCCAGTCTTCCCAGTAGCCTTTTCCTCTCTTCCAAAACCCCCTCCACGGCCCCTCTCCAGGGTCCCCCCTCCCGCCTCTTCTTCCCTCAGCTCCTTGCGCAACAGCAGCCATACTGCAACCCGAAAAACAATTTCGTTAATTTTTTTTAATATTACTAAGAAAACTTATACGGTAGTACTACGAAAGCATTTACAAGTGCACTTGGTGGTCGAGTGGTTTAGCGCGCTTGCTTCTCGACCCGGTTTTCGCGGCGTAAAACCCGGCCGACTCCACTCCAGGGCAGTTATGTGGGCTCTAACTGTCCGAAAAACCCCCTTCGCGGTTAATTCCCATCGCCCTTCCAGCAGATGCTTATGACATTTTTAGTTTTTTACCGTAGAACATATCTTCTGTATTTACACCGTTTTTCTCTCTTAGTGTTTGAGAGCAATGAAAGGTTAATGAACAATAACATGTGTTAAGAAAAGTGAAAACGTGTCAAACAAACTTATTCTGAAATTCAGAAAGCGATGATTTCTTAGCTGATGCAACATTTGTCCGAGTTGAACTACATTTTTTAAGAATTTCCCCGTATGTGAGGTCCAAATCTCGCTCAAGTTCTGTCATATGACCATCCAAATCTATAAAAGTCACTGGAGGTAACACTGATAACCGGTTTACACCGAGTGTTGAGTTTTTTGAAGATCCTCTCTCGCCGTATTTTCGACAATATACAATCAAGACACATTCGACTATGGATAGAGTATACTACTACACTTTGCAGCAGTGAGGAAAACTCTTTCTCTTCTCTCGAGAACCTTAAAGCATTTTATTTTCGAGACTAAGAATAACACAATATGACACTAATATCGTACCATCTTAAGTGTCGATAGATACTACTGCATGTGGCCAATGACTTTACAGGATGATAAAGTATGTCGCGCCCCTTTTATGGAGAGTTTCAGTCTGGTCAGTCCACCGTATATTTCCGTGTTACAATGAAATGATAGCCCACAACGAGTGAGCATTGAGCCTTCATTCCTTTACTTAAACAAAACAAAAACAAAAAATATGACACAACCACATCCCCTAGACGACGATTTGATCACATTGTAACGGTTTGATTTCGGGTTGAGGTGACTAACTTTTCTAGCGTTAGTTAGTAACGCTAGTTCAGTATCAGATTTTTTTTTCGGAACCCAAATTGCTTGTTGGAGAGGAAATGTTTCGAGTCTAGGAGCATGTTTGTTTTGGAAATTAGAATATGTTCCATTAATGTTAGAAATTATGGAGGTGACCGAGATTCGACGATAGTTAGAGCAATCTCTACCGTTACCTCTTTGGAAAATCTGGGTTATATTGGCATGTTTACTATAATAAAGAGTATGATATTACATGTTCCAATGTCATTTACGTGTACCGATGGAGCAAACGAATCAGTACCGCAGACGTCCCGGGATTATACGAGCGTACAGTCTAAAATTTTCATTTTTTTTTAATTTTAAATTAGTTTTAGGATAGGTGCCGATTAAAAAAAACTACCATTCCATTTATTAGAACTGACGGAGCATAGTGCGTCTCTGACGCCAGATGCGGCTCGTCTTAGCGGGAAAATTAATCTCTCTTCTTTCGATACGGATGGTACTCGAGTACTCTCTAGACTGCCAGTCGTGCACCTCTGCCAAATACCACCCGTTTACTTATCAACTCTTCTATCAGACCCCTTCCAAACAAACGCACAAGAAACGATTCACTTAGAAAAAGGCACATTTTATTACCCAAGGAAAAAAAAAACATACGAATGATGTGTCCTCTCCTATATACACAAGATGGTTTATATATCATTTTTGCCGTGCTTGGGTGAATAGTAGGGTTGAAAAAAAAAAAAAAATATATATATACTGTGTAGTGACTGCTCCTCCTTCCGGCCCGACCCGTAAGCACATTAATATACTAACATTGTATACTAACAAACAATATGCATTCCTTCACAATCACTTAGTTGAGGCGTTGACCCAGGCGCTGCCACATGTGGACTAGTTCCTTGCTTCCTCGAGTCTGTGGGGTCAGAAACAAAAAAAAAGAATCGGGGTGTGCGTGTGATGAGAAAATAGGGAACTGGTCGTACAGTGAATGTATCCAGGAAACGCATGGTGACACTTACCTCTACGGTCATACAACTTTGTTTAAACATCTTCCACTAAGATTTCTTCCCACACTTGACTGAAACTCTATTCAAGTCAATATTTTTTATATTGCACAATTTAAATTATTATCCATTCTTTCCGTAATATAACCCTTAATTTGAAACCAGTTTACAATATTACGTTGGATTAAATTCGCCATATTAACGCAGAAGCCTATAAATTGTCTTCGTCCGTTACTAATTTACATTACAACTTAACACTGTTATTCCTTTGTTTCGGATGTTTTGAATTTCGTGTATTTTATCGCATACGGTTTTGTAGAGGGCATTGATGTCGTAGTAAATTCAAAATGAGGGACAGCATTAGCCTTAGGGAATTCATCTTCATGAAGTCGGGTTTTTCATAGTTTGGTGTGAGTATCTTTGATACGTATATGTTTTTTTATAGAAATGTTCAAAGCATCATGGTCGCTACTACGTACACAATGTCTTCTTTCAAATTGATAACCGCTTCATTGCTTATATCTGTAAAGACTAAATCCAGGAAGCAGCGCCGGTTTGTCGTGAATATCTGCTCGAAATTAAAACTAGCGAAGGGTGTTTTCATCCTTGGTGTTTTCATTGCTTGGAAGACTTTCTTCCCAAGTCACGTCTGAGAAGTTAAAATCTCCAGCGACGAGAAACTTTACGTCGTTGAAGTGTTTGATTTCTAAGATGTCGGCTTCAATGAAGTCAAGACTCTCGGGTTGTAAAAGGCGCAAACGGCTATGATTGTTTAGATTATTGCTCGCTGGCTAGATTTTTGGCGGTGCAAGGAGATGTCTTCCTGTATGGAGATAAAAACGCTACCTCCCCGTAATCGTGTTTGATAGGTGTTGAATCATGAGCAGAAGATTTCGTTTTCGTTGGTACCAACAAGAATACGACAGTGCCTAGTTTGTTGGAAAGCTTCGACGCTACGAAATTTGCTTAGATGATGTGGTCGTTTGTCGATATAGCGGATGATTAAGTACCTCGTAGTCTTCATCTCCGTTATTTCCGATCTTGGCAGGGCGATCAAGTACAATATTGGTTTATGTTTTCATTTTTCGATATGGTTCACAATGTATAAAATGTTGACGTGAGAAATATTCTCATTGGAATTGAGGACTTTGGGTATCTGTCTATTCGGAATGTCTCGACAATGGATTCTGTGGGGAAACCCAAAGGACGGACTTTGGAATGGTCCCTCAATTTTATGGGCCAGGACTCGTCTGGAACAATGTACAGAATTACTGTTTTTCCGTTGTGATGCTTTCGTGCTCTCCTGACATGCGTTGTACAGTGCTTCTAGGCGAATTGTGACCGATGGTCCAAAGAGTGGTGGAAAATTTCTAACTTTTGGCAGCTCGTATCTCTCAGCGGCTTGACTGAACAGGGTGGATCAAAAAAAGAATCCGCTCGCAAGTTTTCAAAGCCTGATTACTTTACGTTTAATTCTGGTTTCAGAAATAAATCGCTGAACAAATATTAGAGAGTTTTAGCAGCTGCGACATAACGTAAATGTAAGGTAATGACACGTTCTGAGCGCGCGCACATTGGTTTTTTGAGTCAAAATCCAATGTGCTGAAGCTCAAAACGCGTAAATATGTTACGTTACGCGTCGTTATGTCGAAGCTGCTTAACGTAATGACACGTTCTGAGCGTGCGCACACCGGGTTTTGAAGTTAAAATCCAATGTGCGCAAGCTCTGAGTTTTAAAAAGTTAAAACTAATTTTTGTGTGAAGATTAATTGTTTTATTTTTCTTTAATAATTAACCTTACTTCCTTACTATTATTTACTCACGCGATGAGATCCCATATCTCTTTAAATTGAAAAGCATAATGTTTATTTTAAAATTTTTAATTTTATTTTTAGTTGTTTACAGAGTTCAGCTGTATATTTTTGGAGGCTGTAACAGTGTTGATGATATACATTTCGCAGATTTGCACAAGATTGATCCTGATATCTATCATTTATTTCTAAATACAGTCTAATAATTAAATAAACTCTCCTTTGTTTTTAGCAACTGCTGCTTGGTCTAAAGTGAATAAAAACGACATCGGCCCGCGTAATGGATGCTCTCTCTTGATTTAAAAAAAAATTACTCTAATCGCTTCCATTCCATTGAAATAAGTTTAAAAAATCGTTCTTCAATTTTTATAAATTTTGAAGGATCTAGTTCTGTATTCACACAATATTTTTTGTTTAATATCTAATAATATTAAAAGACCTTGGGCACATGTCCATTTTGAAAAAAATCGTGCTATGCGAAATGGAACGTAATCATACAAGCTAATAAACAGTCCATTTTTGGTTTTGGATCAAAAGGTTACATGTCCTAAAGTCAAACAGCCTTGCAATATAGAGCTTGCTATCAAAAAGTCACAAGTCCACGTCGCTCTTGGCTTCAAAAGGAACTAGGTTTAAAAAAAAATGTGACTTAGGGCCTTTTGCAGCCAAGCTCGTATTTTTCTTGCTAATAATCTGCAATGATATTAATTTCATTAATTCATTAAAAACTATTTGTTATTTTAAGTCCATAGACACCACTAAAGCTTCTAATAAAAAAAGAGGTGGTCAATATTCTAAACTAATGGATTACGATGACTTGCATGTCCTGGTTTTGGTAAGATGATTTTGAAAATAAATTGCCTTTCCCGTTGAAGAAATGAAGACAAAAAATTCAGCCAAGCGGAAAATCCAGTAAGAAAATATTGGATTTTCAAGAAATGAATGAAGAAGATTTTGTTCTACAAAGAGGAACTGGCCATTGCATGTTGTTTACGAGCAACTACAGATCATAAACGTGAATATGAAAAGGACGATGATCATTGGTCATTGATAATTGTCGAAGTGTAATAGCGCATACTAAAATGGATTACTATGCCACCGTATGACTCGGCATACGTGGTATTAAATTGTCGAAACAAAAACATTATAATATACGAAGCAATAAACAAAGTTGAGCACCGAATGCTCTTTTGGTACAGTCCAGTTGTCCAGTTGTCCAGTTGTTGGAACAGTCCAGTTGTAAACCGTAAAGCAAAGTTGAATCCTGCATGGTCCAATGAGTTATCTCCAAAAAAATATAAATAAAAACCTATCAGCAAACACTTCTTTTATTTTTTGTTTTATCAAAAGAATGCATGTAATTTCTTCCTGGTTTTATTTCAGGATAATATTTTCACCATTCCCTCACACTTTTTTCTCATTTAGTTCATGTAAAAGGGGAGAAAATCTACTATTTCACTGGAAATCGGGAAAATTTCTAAAATGGAGATAACTCATATTGGAACCAAGCTCTTCAATTAAACTAATGGCCAGCTTTGATCAGAAAATGGGCAGACGACGTGAAATAATATTTTTCTCCACTTTTTCACCACTGTATTTTACTTGGACGCTTCGCTGAAAATTACGTATGGAGTAAAAGGAAAAAGGTGTCAACGAGATGGGATGTGTATGTTATACTCGATGTCATTCAGTACTTGTCTACAATCCAGATGAAATTGACGGTTGGTTAGAATAGAATGAAATAGTTCGAAAATGTAAATATTCCGACAATCCTACTAGCGAAGCAATTCCAGTATAATCTAGCGAAGAAAATGGCATCATTATGAAAATAATATTGGAGTGCGAGGAGATAGATATTGTCGCTGACACGTAAGCAAAATAAGAAAAAATAAAAAAATAAAAAATGATGAGCAAAAGTTCCAAGCACTTAGTGCTTTGGTCACGGAAGGATAGAGGACGGGTTCGGATCCCAGATCAGGTTCGGCATCATCGAGAAAGGCGAAGCGCTACGAGGGCATGTAGGGAATTTCTAGTAGCAACGGCAATCAATCTGTTAGAAAGAAGCAAGTGGGTGCAGAGACTGCAAACAGTGAAGAAAATTACATCGTCTTCGCAGGTAGAACAATCCCAAAGTGATAAACTATCCTAAAACTAACTCTACATTGCTGAAATTTGAGCAAATTATTGGATTTCGTGAAAGTATCTCTTGATACCTTGATGTCCATAGTTATAGCAGGATTTTTCGATAAAAGAGTGAAGGCTGTGTTTTCGTGAAGGTGTGGTGTACAATGTACATCGTAAGTATTTTTACTTCATTTATTTCTTATTAATATTATTATTATAATATATTATTATTATATATATTCCTGCAAAAATGCCTGGTTTCTCTGTACCTGGTTGCAGCAACAGCGACGACAAAGAATTTCGTAAATTTCGGTTTCCTTTAAAACACAGGGTTGAAAGAAGTAGTCTAGTATCTCGAGGGCAAAAAACCCTCTAGAAACGAAATTTAGTTCCCATCGACGAGGGCGTCTGTGGATCAA
>JAQFYH010000718.1:0-11370 GCA_034694405.1 Scolopendrellopsis subnuda
GGGATACAGTGCAAGATCGCACCAGAAAAGAGATCTATCGGCGTTCAACATCTATGTATTCTAAAACATTCTTCCACATCGCCAAAAAAATCAACCGATTTAGTAAAAAACGTTTCAACCCAGGTTTGCTTGAAAAGAAAATTTGATGAAATCGAAAGTGATGAGAACCAGGTAAGAATTATTTAAATTGCGTAGGCTAGCCAATAGGGGGGCATAACCTAGGATACCAGGACAAAGGTGATCCACTGTCTTACAACAAGTTGGGAAAAGGATAATCGAATGGATGAGATGAGAATCCCAGGATTGTGCAGCGAAAGTAATTTTTTTTTTACGGGCGAGGGATCTCTATACTGTATGTAGCTTTGGTTTAATTACAATAAATTCGTTTGTTCTCTTACAGGGCGAGGAGGACGAGTCTTTCGTCAGCGACAAGACTCAGGACGAGTCTTTTGTCACAGACAAGACGCAGGACGATCAGGAACCACACCGTTCGAAATATCCGGTAAATAATAATTTTTAAAATTGATTTCGTACTACTCATGAGAGCTGCAGTCGTGGTCCATGGGTGTCAATTTGGAGGACAGTTCGCATCTTCTCAGTGGAATGACCTGCAACCAAAGAAAATGCATGTTGTCATTAAATTTGTTTTTAACTCGTTTTCAGGCGCCTAAGGCGAATAACGCCAGGTTTAGGAAGAAGTACAACGACAACCGACCGGTGTACGGCTGCCCGTATTGCTACGGCTACAAGTCGTACGACGGTCCGTGCCACCTGCGACAGGCGCACGGCCTCGGACGCGAAGAGTCCCTGACGGTCATGGCCGAATTCCGCCGGGAGGAAAGAGAGGCAGCCGGAAAGACGCCGGGGAAGAAAAAGGAGAGGGCCTTCGAAATTCGCGCCTGCGTCTTCGTGGACGAAAAGACGAAGGTCAAGTGCAAGACCGTACGGAAGCGGATCGAGCAGCACATAGTAAAAGTGCACAAGTACCAAAAAGGAGGGGAGCAGCACAAGGAACTGCTCGCCCGTTGCCCCCTCGCCAACAAAGACGACCCGACGAGTGTTTCTAAGGAAGGGAACGTGGTGGAGGAACTCCTGAAGAAATACGACCAGCACTGCAACGGTGTACTTGGGACCAGAGCCAACTACCACAACGTGAAGAGGTGCTTACAGAGAGTGAATGACGATCTAAGAGGCAAACCGTCTCCACTGTCCACCGACGTCTTCTCGGCGCTCCGGACGGGAAAGTGGCTGAACAATGAGGTACCGTACAAAAATCCCTTAATCTAACAATATTAAAAGGGCCCATTTTACTTTGTTTAATACTGTTTTATTTCTATTATTATTATTATTATTATTTTAGATCCAGACAGGTGATAAATCTGCGGGGACGGCTACTAATTACGGAAGAGCACTGGTGCACTTTGCGACGTTCCTCGAGTCCGAGAAGGAGTTCATGCCTGGGAAATTCCTTAAGAATTTCAACGCGGCTGCATTCCGGTCCAGAATGGAAATGCTTCAGAAGAAGTTCGGCAAGGGCAGAAAGAAGGAGGATAACCAGCGAAAGGAGAAAACGGCTTCATTGCTGTACGACGCTGCTACTCGCCTGGCAGTCCTCGCAAAATTCGAGGATTTCCTAAAGAAGAAGCTCACGTTGAAGACTTATTCGTGGAACGAAGCGGTCAAGTAAGTTTAATATCTTTCTAGGTACAAAATTCTCTGCGTTTGTAATCTGGGAATTTTAATTTCAAAGATAAAAGTTCCTATTCGCAGAGAGATTGTTCAACACTGTTGTATTTTTCGAGTTGTTTTTTCTTTTCAGAGAAAATACTGAACTACTCCGTACAACAGTTTTTAATAGTATGAATTGTTTTTCCATTTTCTAGACTCAGAAACGCGCTCTACGCCATCCTGACATTTTATTCGGGGAAGCGTGGGAGCGATGTGGGGCAAATGACGATAGAAGAATACATGGACGGAAAACTTGATAGTGCAGGAGTAATGCGGGTTACTGTGGTGGAACACAAGACGGCTGCCACCGAACGATGTCTGGTCTTCTTCCCTCCCATCCTGAAGCTCGCCACGGACAGGTTTTTCAGCTTTGCCGCAAACTATTCGTCAAGAAAGCCAAAAAGGACGATCCTAAGGCAGATGCTGCAAAGAGAAAGTTGTTCTTGACGGTGCACGGGCGAAGACAGAACGCTCAGAACACCAACAAGCCCAACAAAGAAATCATGACGGAGGTCGTCGGGGACTCCGTTCCTGGCTTCGACCCCGCAGTCTGGATAGCCAACATCGGCCGAAAATCCCTGGCAACGCAGATCTTCGATTACGCGGAAGAGACCGGCGACCAGACTGCCATTTCAGCAGGACAGGCCGTTCTCGCCCACAAAGATGGTACGTGGAGTAAATACTACGTTCACAGCGAGAAACGGAAGAGGACCGATAAATCAGGCACAGTCCTTCAAAAACTAGGACTTCCACCGAAGACCACCACCGCGCGACCAGCTCCGGAGGCGACGGTGACCAGCAGCAGCAGCGTGGTCCGATTCGACGAGACGGAAGTCACGCCACCTCCCACCACCCACCGAGACGCCGCAGCAGACGTCCGCGGCTAGAGATGTAAAATAGAGAAGAATTCCCAGAAAGGGTCCGAAGCCAAAAATACGCGATGACGTAATTACACCCGTAATAGAAAAATTCGGCCAATCAGGGCTGAGTTTGGTACCCCCCCCCCCCCCCCACGCAAGATTAGGACAGAGAGTTAAACTGAGAGGTCAAGTTAGTTGCAAATTTACTAGTGGAATCGACGGGTCAGCAGAGTTAGAAGTTAGAATGGACAAGAGATCGAAAAAAATAGCGTAGGCAAAGACGCAGGTCCTTAGGGACGCAAGGAGGATGCGGACGGGCATCCTGCCTTCCAATATAGCCCTGCTATTTATAGCGAGCACTACAATTAGATTATTCTATGACTGGATCCTGGGCATTGCTGACGACATCCGCGAGGAGCAGGGCCAGGCCGGCCAGCAGCAGGACGGAGGCGCTCCACCACAGCCACAAGCAACCGGGTCCTGTGCGCCTCCGCCTAGCGCCCCCGCATTCTTCCCCCAAGCAGCAGCAAGTTGCCACCAGGCGGCCATGTGGATGATGCAGAATGGACCGCACATCGCACCAGCAGGACCGCTGGTACAGGCTGGAGTACAGCACCATAGTCCGATGGTTTTTGGAAATTATCTACTTCCTGTAGAGCCACAAGCGGGCCCAAGTGGATTGGGACAGGAGCCCCGCATTCCGAATTTGCCACAGGAGCCCCCAGTACGGGAGGAGCGGGCTGCTACCGAATCAGACGTCGAGACCGACGAAACGGGCGAGTATGAATTGGATATGGACGACAGCGAAATCGAGGCGGTGTTTGGATCCGACGAGGGCGAGGGGCCCGACGGAAAGCAATAGGTTCAATGTCCCCATTCAAGTAGTAATTCAAATGCGTTTAATTCAAGAAAGAGCAAATTCAGATAGTATCAAAATTAGCCAAATCAGGTGAAGTGTAATAGAAATGTGTGTTTTAAAATTAAGTGAAAATTATCGTTTAAATAAGTTTTTTTTCTTCATCGCGCGCGCTAAATTTTTAAAGCAAAACGATATTCCTCGCACACCTTGCAAGAAAAAGGGGGAAATCAAGCCGAAGAACAGATTGTGTTAAGACTAAAGACAGAGAGTGTTTTTTTTGTGTGTTGTGTTACGTTTGTGTTAAAGATTTGGGTAAGCACAATTTTTTTTATAAGTAATAAGTTTTGAGCTTTTTGGTTAAATGCACTATCGTATTGGGGCTATGAAATATTGTTGCAGCACTATTCAAAATTTTTTTAATAAGTACGGAAATTAGCTTTGGCTTTCCGCATTCACACGCAATCAAGTTGCCTCAGTTTTCCGTGGAAAGGTAACTAAGTAAAATTTTGTTTATTCCAAACTCTTCACAACTAAACCTAGTAAAAATTTTCTTCAATCCACGGAATGGCGCTCAACATTAACATGCAAGGTTTCGGACGTTGGTAACGCATAAAACAAAGCTTCATAGCCTTAATAGTTGCAATAAGACATGGTGATAAGAAACCAAATTTTAGTTGGAGAAAAATTGGGTTTCTTATTGTGCCGTAGGGGAGGGGAAGTCTGTATTGCCGTTTTTCGCGAAAAGCAATACTGACTTCAGTAAAATAATTTACATTGACACAATTTGATTTAAGAAAGAAAAGAAACAAATTATTTCACTAAATGATGTGAGTATAAAAAAATAATGCAACGAATAAGACAGGAAGGAATTTCCTCTCTCACACCTCTCTTCTCCGGAACAGATAACGGCAATTGAGGTCTTAATGACCGTACATTATACGTAAAGGGTGACACGTTTTGTTACCAACAATGTTTGAGGGAGTAAGTTAGACAAAGGTTGTTAGATTTTAATTTGCAACGCAGGGTAATGACCAGTATCGGTAACCGATACTGCGGATGTACTGGACATTACTCTGTCACTTTTAATTAATTTAGATCGTTGAGTTCTGTACCCGAAAATGTTTTTGGCGACATCCTGTCGGGACCCCGGCGGCGTAGTTCGGAGGAACTGCGACCACCCGGGCCCGATCGGATCGAAATAAAATTTGGGAGTCAGTGATTGGTCAAAAAGGATGAGCTGACATTAAAAACCTGACACGGTATAAAAGTAAGGGATTAAAAGAGTTTTGGGAGAGTCTGAGTGAAAATGGAGATAAAAAGTTTTTGAGTGATATAGAACGAACTAAGAAAGTTATTTCTGGTCAATGCTCGAGTTCACTTTCTCCTTCAACATGGCAGCAGAGGATGCAGCAGAGGTTGGTTATAAAATGTATGTGATCCAAAAAAATAATACGGTGTTTAAATTCGGGAACAGAGAAATTCGTAAACTGAGTCCCAACGAATACGTAGAATGCCAGGCCGGCTTCTACCCCCGGGGACATTTCATAAGAATTCGTAAGTTGCCGCGAATGGAAACTGAAGATGGACAAGTGGTGAATTCAAAACCATGGATAGTTTACCAAAACTTCAAAAGTTATCCGGAACACAATGTCATCTTTTGTAAACAAACGCAGGAGATCGCCATGCTGCCAGTCAAAAACGCATCCAAGATGAGCTTGGAAAGATGCAGATATAATTTTGTCAAGTTGGAATATCCAATGTTTGAGGGACCGGACGGAGAGCCCCTTGGGGCAGGTTATTTGCATCTGATAAGCACAGCTCATCCGCTGCCTCAGCAGCTGCCGTTGGAACCTCGCAACACGAAACGTATTGATGACGAACATTATTATCGCGGAGAACTGGCGTACGAGCGCCGAGCGTTTGAGAAGGTTGACATATCATCTATTTGGAAGGGGAATTACGCTAGGCGCAACACTCTGCATGTGGACGAAGCATACCCCGCAACAGAACCGGATCTATACGTGCTGCAGCGAGAAGAAGGGAACGACGACGTTCGACACCAGGAGGACGAAGCCGAGGATGCCTACTGTGGCGAAGAGCGGGATTCCACGACGCCACCCCAGTCGTCGGACGAGGAGTCCACAGAACAATCGTCTGGAGTCGAAACGACTCATGACCAGTCGTCTGATGAGGAGTCGTCGGCAAGGCGCGATATTCCCTCGCCTGAGAAAGGCCGACCAACAGGACCTGACCGGCGACGTCCCTACTTAGGAAATTCCAACTCGCCAGCGAGGAAGTCAACATCGCCATCCACTAGTGCAAGTCCCCAGCACAGCCCCCGACAGATGTACAGGTCTCCCCCACCCATGAGTCCTGTTTCGCCGACGGCCTCGCCATCCACTAGTGGAACGCCTCAGCACTCGTCGCAGTCGAAAACGGTTCCCTCGTCGGCGAGAAGTCCAACTGCGACGACGTCGGCTGCAGGAGGCAGCAAAGCTCCTCAGCAAGACTCGTCGCAGTCGAAAACGGTTCCCTCGTCGGCGAGAAGTCCAACTGCGACGACGTCGGCTGCAGGAAGCAGCAGAGCTCCTCAGGAAGACAAATCGTCGCAGTCGAAAAAGGTTCCCTCGACGAGAAGTCCTTCTCCGACGACGTCGGCTGCAGGAAGCAGCAGAGGACGTGGCTACGTGTTCTCGCAGTTCAAATTCGCCGTTGGAACTGTCGCGTGGGCGAAGTGGGGAAGGACAGGGAAGTTGTACGCCGTCTCTATAGAAAAACAGCTAACGAAACCCGGCCAAACGGTGGGAAAAGAGTACTTCGTACATTTTCTCACGAGCTCCACTTTTGGGAACGTTGGGAAAAACTATGTAACCGCGTACGATCCCTCCAGGAGCGACAGGGGGTATCCCGCAAAGTGCAACACCCCGGAGGCGGAAGAGTACAGAGAGAAGGAGATCCGAGCAGCGGATGCGCATTTTAAAAAAAATTAAATTGACCGATCAAATTTTTTTAAATACAAATGTTTAATTTTGTAAGGAAATTTGAACTGAATGAAAGAAAGGAACGCAGGTAAATGATCTTTAAATTCTAAAGCCGTTTTGACCTTTGTTGTTAATTTAAATTTTTGCTGACCAAGATGTCTGAGAGAACCATTTTTATAATTTTAATTAAATACTTCGCCATGAGCGAGTAGAGGCCGAGATGGGACATCTCATCCGGTCTGACGAAAGAATCAATCTAAGTTAAGAATGTAACCAAAACCTAATGTAAGAAAAGAATGACCGCAGCTCAGCACAGAATAGCCAATTAAAAGAAAAATAGAAAATTCATTAGAGAACCTTTGATTATTAATTTTGTATAATACTGTGTAATGAAAATATCTATCTAAAGTCTAAACAAAAGAAGCGTCGGATTTTGTTTATGTTCAATCAATTGTTTTGATAAGAACAAGTTTTTTTATGATCGTTTGAATGTTATATTTTTATTGAAAACAAGGACCTTTGATGTCCAAATATGAGATTTTGCAACTTGAGTGAAATAAGATGGTCGATTGAGAGTTAGTGTCTTATAACGAGAGCGTGGCTCAAAGTTTTTCTTTATCTTTGGAAAGAGAGAGAGAGAGTTGTGAGAGAGGAGGGGACAAACGTTTACGAGTTTACGAGGTTTTATAAGTGTTGTGGTTTTGTTTTTATTTTATGGAAATGTCGGAGATTGGTATGTCCGATATTCAAAAATTTGAAGTCTTGCCTAGGGAGATACTAGTATTGAATTTTTATGTAACTTTTACGTGTTCGTTTAATTATGGCCTAATTAGAAAGTCGCGCGTACGTGTGTTAATTGTTTTTACATTTAAATAACTAAAATATCTAATGGAATCATGATTGATTATTATTCGTTTTTTTTTTACATTTAATCGAAGAGCTGAATTTTTAGTGTATTTGTTAATTTTTTTTATTTCTCATTAAATAGACAAGTAAAATTAACCAAAATATCTTTTCGTATGTTGCATGATATAATAAGCTGGGGAAAACAGAGGACGGGAGACAGCGATAGTTAATGCTATAAACAAAATTTTTTGTTTTGTCAGATAAGTTTAGACGATAGGTAATGTAAAGGCATGCGAGGCTAACAGTCTTTCGGGGCTAAGCCGCGACCCAGCTGAGTGCTGGGATACTCTTTTCATTGAGTGAGCCTAAGGGATTTAAAATGAGTAAATAAGCCTATTGTTTTTTTTTATTTGTAGTAATTTTAACGGACTCAGTTGTCATGTTGTACAACTATTTTATCTTGTCACCTATTTATTATTCTCTTTCCTGAGAGGAGTACACACATTCTGAGAATAATCACCACAGGCTCCCTAAGTGAAAAGAACTCGTGACTCTAAGCCGCTCTGATAATACCACCTGAGCTAGTCGAGCCGGCTAATGAGTTAAAGGGAATTTTTTTACTTTTTCTTTTTGCCGTAAGAATGTTTTGTCCGACCAGGAGTATTTCTTTTTTGTTCTTCATCATATCAACCTGTCCATCTTTTACCGTAGGTATAAATTATTGTTTTGATTTATTCTACCCCTGAAAGGTAGGCTTTCCATCTATGCAGGTTGTGGCACTACAGAATGATGTAGTGCGCCTCCCCCTGGTCTTGCGGCATCACACAGTTCACAAGAATTTATAAAGACGAATTTTTAATCGTGGTGAGGCGCAGCTTATTCCTATGAAGCTTGCTGCCTGCGATGATCTACTTTCCTCCTCTCTGCCCTCGATCCGACGTGCATGTTTTCAGTGTCGATCCTTTGCAATGAAACCAGCACTCCTATCTGATCCTCTTCCGCTATTAGTGCTACCTTCGTATACACGTATAAGATCGTCTTTCTTTTCGCCCACTTTTCCAATGGAACCCATCCTTTTCACCTTTCTGGACCCTTTCGATTTTTGTTGGCTTTATGTCCTGAGCTATCCAAAACGCAAACGGATTGTCAAATACTTGCAACTTCATTTGGATGATGTTTTCGTCTTCAACATAGTTCATTTTACATTTTTTTTTTGAGCAATCAAACTAAATAGTTAAAAATTTCTCCATAAAACACCCTACACAGGGGGTACAACCTGAACCAGTTCTGCTGCTCCGTGCTAACGTTCTGCTCCGCAAAACCCCGTCCTGCTTCTCCACGCACCCCGACCTGCTTCACCTTTCGTCATAATGATCCCCGTTTCTGTTTCTGCCCCCGGCCTGCTGCTCTCGCTTCAACCTCTTATTTCCCGTTATTTGAACGTTTTTTCTTATTTTGACTCAGACAGTTCTTCGCAGAAACAAAAACTACGTAGAACGGTGACCGAGTACAGAGTCAAATCGTCTTATTTATTGAGAATTATGGTACATAAGTTAAACACTGGGCAAATGTTTTTCTTTGTAACGGCATACACTAGCCAACGCGGGAAAAAGTTTCACGTTTCAACAGCTGACAGAGGCAGTAAGTAAGTCATTATTTATCATTTTATATTGTTTACTCTTTTTTAATTGAATTTATAAGAAGGAAAGAGTTGGGAGGTAGGATTCCTGTGTGCATTTTTGTCACCGGTCACTTGGGTAATAAGTTCTCAGACTCTAAAAATAATTGCATTACAGGCATGGATTTGAACTCTAGCTTCCACTTCGAGCCTAGCGAAGAATCTTCTTTGATGGCCTCCGGGGATGAAAATGGAGAAAATTCGAAGAAAAAGAAGTACCAAAGGCCGAGTAAATTGTGCGACGTGTGTGGGAAGAGTTTTAGCGACAACACAAAACTGAAGGATCACTACCGATTGCATCACAGCAACCAGGAATCCATCAAAAATGAACCAAACTTTGTTTGTGAGAAGTGCGGACGGTTACCCAAAACACGACGAAGTTTCAACGAACACATGCAGATTCACAAAAAAGACATGATGGTTGAATATACCATCTGCAAGAAAATGCTATCAAAAGCAAGACTAGTGAAACACAGAAACCCTCACACCACTACTGTTCTGCAATGCAGCACTTGCAATCACATCTTTAAGGAACAGAAGAGGAGCAGCAGAACGGGTTCAGGTTGTACCCCCTGCTACAGTTTGAATTCATTTAAAGGACATCATTCAACCAGCCAGAGGAATTGGGTCTCTCATCGATGCAGAGCTTCGAGAATACAGATTTTAACATTCGAACATGCGTATGTGGTGGTGTAAATGCCAATATATTCCTGATATTACTTCTTTTCAGACCAATTTCTGTTCGTCGAAATAACGTCTGTAAGTAAATTTCGTTCGTTCAATGTATTTTGTGTTTTTAGAATATATGTAGGGTCGTTTGGCCCCATGTCATTTTTGTATTTCGCGCGTAGATGGCGCTTTGGCCTCCCGAGAGTCTGTTCGAGGGATGGCTACGTGATCGAGGAGGTTTTGTCTTTTCCGTAACTATTATTCAAGTTTATTTATGTAATCGGTTCCATTTCAACTTGAAAATAACACCATTGTATAAAATAACGATCTCTGCATCATGATGTGTCAACGAGAGTCCATGTAAAACCATTTCGGACGATTTTATCATCATTAAACAACTTGAATTTGAACAATGGCGTGACAGGTATATTTTCTCGACTCTCCGATTTTCTCCCCAGAAATTACGACGAACAAGATGGCGCACCCCACAGCTGATGTAAACAAATCGAAGGAATCGAAAGATCCACTACGATGTTAGCCCCACATATACTCGAAAGATTGGTATTTCTTTGTGTAGTGTAATTATTAACACTTATTACTGGTATATATCAGATGGTTTCATTCATTTTCGAATGATTGTACGAAACAAAGGAGATGTCTAACCTCGTCCGAAAAACAAATCATCCCATCCACAAGACTCCAGCGAATACAAGTGCTTTTAATATGACGACACACAAACCAGTGTTGGTGAACAGCACGCATCATCGAACTCTATTTGACGGAATTCGGACCGGTCTTCGGGACTCATTCGGGGACGTTTCGGAATTCGGGAATTTCGCCTTTACGGATGACCAATCGGATTTTTGTGGAACTACAACTCGATTACGGTAACATGGTTCGAACCCCGTGAGTACTCAAACATTTTCGTATTTCAGATGGTTTCATTCATTTTCGAAAGATTGTACGAAACAAAGGAGAGGTTTAACCTCGTCCGAAAAACAAATCATCCCATCCACAAGACTCGAGCGAATACAAGCGCTTTTAATATGACGACACACTAACGTGCAAGGAAGAATTCAAGAATCGTAAATAAACACTACAGTCCGTAATCTTGATCAACTGAACACTGTAGACAATTTTCTCAGTTCACCACATGAACAACTTAAATTATAACGAGCGCAGGTACAAACTCCCCGTGTTCTTTCATAATCCGACAAATTACGACTCCTCATCAGCGCAATCGACCGGAATCTTATAAAATAGTATTATTCCTCGGAACATGGAAAAAATAACGGAGATCTACTTAAACAACACAGTTTGCCGTTTGGACTCTCATCAGCTCCTAGTTCACAAATCCGTGGGGACGTCTTTGTTATTTGTTACTTTTCAGGACTGAGCATTTTAGTTATAGGAACTTTCCTGACTGGAAGTTGATTTGCGCGTATAGCGTCTTTTTTGAATTTCGCGCCAAGTCCCTTGTTTTTTTAAAATAATGCTTAAAAATTCTTATGTTCTATCTGTTCTTCATAAAAGCTTGCGTAGTATTTAATCAGCAAGCCTTATGTAATGTTTTTTTCTAAAGTACAGTATCAACTTTTGTTAATTTTTGATAAGTTGCGTTTCTTGTTTTACATGGTCTTAAAGGCGACTTTGCTTGGTAGTTGTTTTCTCGGGTTCAGACTTGGTTAGCCAGAGAGTCATAAATATGTGTCCGCAAACTGTTCACATCTCTCAGCTAGAGTAATAGAG